>JAJOHK020000440.1:0-25953 GCA_022457215.2 Leucocoprinus gongylophorus | reverse complement strand
AATCTCCGCTGTACATGTGCACACCATGTGTACACCATGAGGAACCCATGTCCCTTGACGTCATCTCCTAACCCTAGCTCCTTCTAGACTCTTCCCGATCCTTCTAGACCCTAAGTCCTTCCAGACCACTCTAGACTCTAACCCTAACCTTATGTCCGTTGTAGACTAATAATATACTACTGTCCTATTCTAGTCCACTAACCCTAACCCTAAAGTCTGTCCACATCCTTGCGCTATAACAGTATCCCCTCCTCAAGGTTTCTCCTCCGGAGAAACACCTTGGTATTCTCTCTCTATCTCTCACCTATATCTCTATCTCTTCCAAAACCCACTACCTCTTCCTACCGCTGGTATTCTTGGCATCGTTGCCTCAACCTTTGGTTTCTTCTTTACTATCTCTACTTCTTTTCCTTTCACCGCATTCCAAAATCCATCCATCCCTTTTCCTATTTCTTCTTTCTCACCAAAACTATCTAGCCCCTTCCATATATCTTCTTTTACTTTCTTATCTTTCCCAAACTCTCTCTCTATCTCTTTTAATATATCCTCTACCTTTCTATCTTTCCATCTATCCTCGAACATCTCATCTACTATTTTCTCCTTCCACTTATCTGTTCGATCTCCTTGAACATATGATACTATCCAACAGATCTTATCTTCCTCTGTCTCTTCCTTCATCTTTCTCTCTGTATATCTCCTACAATCTTCTATAAATCTTGAGACCTTCGACGAAGTCCCATCAAACACCTGAGGCATCTTAACCTCTTCTTCTATTCCTATTTTCTGCAAGGCCTCCATCTGAGCCTACATCGCTTTTATCTGTTCTTGTCCTGCTCTTGCCATTTCTTCTAACTTCATCTTTTCTTCTTTCTTTCTTTTCTCTTTCTCTTCTTCTAACCTCTTCATTTCTTCTTCCTTTTTCCTCTTTTCCTCTTTCTCTACTCTTTCTCTTTCTAATCTTTCTTTCTCTTCTTTCTTCCTTTTCTCTTCCTCTAATCTCGCCTTCTCTCTTTCCTCTATTACTCTTTCTAATCTCATCTTTTCTTCTATCTCCTTTTCTCTCTTCTCTCTCTCTTCTATTTCTTTTCTCTTTTCTAACTCTTCCTTCCTTACTATCTCTCTCTCTCTCTTCTCTAACTCTTTATCTCTCCTTTCTGTCTCTACCTCTCTTTCTCTAATCTTGCTCTCTAGCTCTACCATCTTTTTCACTCTCTTCGTCATCTCTTCCTCTTTCTTCTTCATCTCAGCTTCTCTTTCTGCCAACTCTTTCTCTTTCTTCACTATCTCTTCTTTGAACTTTTCTCTGATCTTTTCTTCTATCTCTCGTACTTCTTTCTCTCTTTTCTCTACTCTCTCTTCTCGCTCTCTCAGCTCTATCTCTTTCTTATCTTCTACTATCTCTTCTTCCTCTGCCGCTATCTCAACATCTCTCTTCTCTATTCTTTCCACTATCTCTTCTCTCTCTGTCTCTATTCCTATTTCTTTCTTTTCTATCTTCTTCTTTGTCTTCTCTTTCTTCTCTTTCTTCTTATCTGTCTCTATCTTATCTCTCTTCCTCTTTTCTCTATGATCTCTCTTTCTATGCCCCAACCCTCCACACTCATAACACCGCACCTTCTGCCATGCTAGAGGGTATCTCCCCTTCAAGATTTCTCCTCCGGAGAAACCTCGCATCTCTATCTCTTCCTCTATCTTTCTTTCCTTATCTTCCATGTTTTCCTCGTCATCTATCTTTTTCTCTTTCTTCTCTAGATCCTTCTTTTGGACCATTGTCTTCTTCTTTCTTTCTTCTCTCAAAATCTCTCTTCTATCTTTCCCTATCTCTTTTCCACTTCCTTCTCCTTTCTGCATAACTCTATCCCTCAAAACTTCAAATCTATTCTGGGGCATCGATGATCCCCTTTTCTCTTCTCCTCTATTCCTGCAATAACGGGCCATATGCCCAAATATTCCACAAACAAAACACCTTCTCTCTCTAATCGCTCTTCTTCTTTTCTCTTCTTTTCTCTTCTTTATCTCATCTATCTTCTTTCCCTTTTCTGTCTTTTTCCTCTCTATCTCCTCTAACTCTCTTCTCCTATTTCCCCACCTCCTCTTCACTTCTTCTATTGTCGTCTTCTCCCAATCTTTCATACTAAACACTGTCATCTTATCTAATCTTCTTCTTCCAAAAATATTCCTACAATCTTTCTTTATTTTCTTGCTGTTGACTGTAAACAGCAGCAAACGCAATCGTTATTACGTTATCGAATCTTCTTTTCACAAATATCTATTCTCTCGCTGTCACTTGTTACCAGTGGCTGTATTCCTTTCTTTATTCTCTCGCTGGCGATCTAACCAGCGGCAAACACAATTTTGTGTTATCGTAATCTCTCTCTCGTCACCTGTCGTTGGCAACGGTATTCCTATCTATCTCTTCCTATCTACTCTCTTCAATCCAACTCTCTGTGCTAGTACCCCTATCTACCTAACTATCTAATCAAAAACTATATATCACCCCTAAGAAGGGAATGCCTAATCTAGGTGCTTCCTTACTGGACAACACCGTCACTCTGCATGGACAGGTCACAAGGGGACACTGCAGCACGAGCCTACTACTGAAAATCTAACTATCTGTTCACAAAAGGGTAATACAACCAAAGCACTCCTGTGAATACAGAGCACCTGACCGACCAAGCTTCCTCTGCCTGGCTAGCACTTCCCCTTAAGCCTAGGGCCCGGCTATATCTTCTCGACTTTGAGCGCGCTGCTCGCCGTCGAGGATGATATGAGAAATGAGGAGGTCGCGGAACGCAAGGTCCTCTAGTAGGTCGTCGAGTTCTACTGTTGTAGCAACCACTCGCCGTAACGGCACTTGTAGTATGCTTACTTCAGCAAAGCTCACAGAAGGCTATCTAGTAGTGGGGATTTACAAGAGAACTCGACAAGGAGCCCTCGCTGCATTGCTCCTCTATTTATATAAATACAAAGTAGTCCGTGCTACAACAATGTGTTTCCCTCATGTCCATTCACCATGCGTCTTCCTTAAGGCCACCATGCTTCTTACATGTGCCCTGACGTCATACCTTTAATCTCCGCTGTACATGTGCATACCATGTGTACACCATGAGGAACCCATGTCCCTTGACGTCATCTCCTAACCCTAACTCCATCTAGACTCTTCCCGATCCTTCTAGACCCTAAGTCCTTCCAGACCGCTCTAGACTCTATCACATGACTTCCAGGTCACGTGCCTATCTCCTAACCCTATGTCCGTTGTAGACTAATAATTACCTACTGTCCTATTCCTGTCCACTAACCCTAACCCTAAAGTCTGTCCACATCCTTGCGCTATAACAACATAATAGTATAGCTGTTATAACTTAAGTTCAAAGAATTAGAACAAAAGTCTACTCATGTATTGAGTAACATAAGAAGAACTTAATAGAGCTTTTAGTACAATCTAGTCTATATTTTATATCTTTGATAGTAGTCTGTACATATGTACACTAACCTATCTGTAAGAGATTACAAACTCTTTTATCTGTCACCAACAATATAGAGTTTACCATTACTACTAAGATACTGACATTATCTCCATTCTCTGGCCTCAACAACATGGAATTTATTATACTAATTCCACTGTCTCTGCATACTAACTCTAATTGCTTAGCTTCACTCTCTAATCATCCTCAGTTATTCCAGATTGCTATCAAATAAGTCTTTTCTTTTATAGACATGTTTTAGATGTTTCTATTGCTATTTCCCACCATCTTATTACAATTATTTGCTTATGTCAGCATTGTTCTCCTAGTTTAGAATAACTACTATCTTCAGAGAATCTTATTCTGTTCTCTTGGGTCAATCTAAAGATGAGTAGTATAAACTATAGCAATATTAATGATATTCAGGTTTTTCTAAAGCTTGAAGCACCATCTTCATGATTCTACCCTTAGTTTCTCTAACACTATCCTAAAATGCAACTAAGATTTTCTAGTATCTTTCACAATATTTTATTGTTATGTAACTATAACTATGACTGATGTAACCTGACTATGTAATATTTTTCATACTTTGGTAATACTCTTGTGACTTTGTGACTGTTATATATAACATCACAGCAATACCTCTTAGCTGAGTTTATAAAAAAAATGAACTATAGAAAATAAAAATAAAACAAATCAAAGAGAAAAATAGAGATAAAACTCAGTCCACTTCTGTAAGTTCTGACAATAGTATGAACTTTTACAGTTAGTTGAACAACAGAATGTAGTAATAGCAAATGACTAAATTATTAACACAAATAGAAGAAAGAGTGGAAATAGAGAAAGTAGGAAAAAGAGTAGAAATAGCTGTTCCTAGGATTTTCAGTGGGAATAATAATGAAGTGGTAAGGCATGAATATCTACTAATTATATTAGAATAAAGCTAAAGAAAATATAAAAATTAATTGGGTATTATCATATGTGTAAACAAAATGAAAGTTTGGACAGTTGGAAAAAAATCAAGAAAATTTAGAGAACTAAGACTTCTCAAATAGTAAGAGAGACTAAGAGAGGAATACATTTAAATACTCAAAATAATAGCTAGGAATAGTAGGGATAAAATAAGAGCATCAATTGAATATTTTGAAAGTTTGAATAGAAAAGTTAGAAGATGGCTGATGAAAAATAAACAGCTCTCTTGAATGATAGAAGAAGAATATAAAAGAGCCATAGTATTGGATAAACATTGGGAGCAGTTAAGAGTAGAAGAAAAATGTATAAAAAGATGAAAATATAGGTGGTAGAAGAAAGTAGACTGAAGACTGGATAAAATGCAATAAATCAAGCACAATCATAAAAATAGAGAACACTACCATAGTGAGAGCTAAAAAATATAATATTTACAGAAATTTTAAATTAGAACAAAGAGAGCAAGAAATAGACTTTGGTGCTTAAACAATAGAGGATATCTACTATGATAGTACTAGCTAATAACTTTAATGTAATAGAGGTCAATAGAAATCTAATATCAGAGTTGAAGATAATGAACTTAGTTTATTTTCTTTTATTTGTCTCATTTTCATTTCTATTTATTTTTTTATTTGGGACTTCAGATTAGAATTATAGTATGATGTCACAACTGTTACAGCTATGTCACACATGTCACTGTCACTGTCATACAATCATATGATATTAGAGAAAGATATAGAAGATTTAATCAATAATATTATACAATATATTTTCCACATGTTGATCTTATAGATAACATATAGCCTTTAGGATAAGTTAGATGTAGTATAGTACAGACTATTGATCTAGTGTATATAAGATCAGTGTTATGGCAACCACTAGACACAATGTCCAATAATCTCACTAATGAGTAAATCTCAGAGTTGGGATATAATGTGGGAAGTTCACAAGAGAACTCAACAAGGAGTCTCTGTTTAATTAGAGTCCTATATATACAAAGTCCTCATGGTCCATGCTACTAATAATTAACCCTGCTCTTATGTCTATGCTTCTTCCTCATGTTCACCTCAAGATTACCATGTTGTATACATGTACTCTGATGTCATCTTCTAGATACTTCCACCACCTTCTAGGCTTATGACATCACATCATGTGATATTTCATGTGACTGCAGTGCCACGTGCCTTTTTATTGTCCAAAAGAAAAGAAAAAGAAAAAGAAAACAAAATTCCTATAAAGTTAGAAAATAAAATAAAAATAAAATAAAAAATTGTTCATATCCACAGTGTTCCATAACAATAAGCAACTTTGTACTAAAAATTCTATTGAGTTCTCTTGTGTAAACCCTATATAAGATTTTTCTCTTATTTTAATACTAAGACTTAAATTATAACATCTAGAAGATTTAAAATAGCAAGCTATAGAGTAGGAAAACAGAAATAAGGAGAAGAAAGCAGTTTAAAAAAGTAGAAAATCAGTAATTCCTTGGCTGAACTCTTAGAATAAATATGGGGTGTTGAGTAGAGCAGAAAATAACAATATGTCATTTTGTAGCAATAATAGTGAGAAAAGAGATGTAAGAATAACAGTAAAAACTTTATAGAAGATATAGGTAAAAATTGTGTTAAATAAAATAAATAAATACAAAGGAATTTATTGTTGTAAAGTGGAATTACAGAACTGTTTATAAATCCTCAATTTGCTAAGAATCAATTGTTTAAATGGAGAAGTTGGGAAAATAAATACTAGTAAAAATGAAGATGAAATGTTAAATACTAAAGAAGTAATCATATTATAAACTTAGACTCAAGTGTAAAAGCAAAAGAATAACCTTGTATAAGGTTTATATAAGAGAATTTGATGGAGTTCCAAGTACAAAATGTCTATCTTATATACACTTAGCTGATGGTCCATATTATACTAAACCTAGTCTATCCTAAAATATATATATACTACATACCATATAATATAATATTATTATTCTAGAAATCACATATGATGTCACATCAACATTCAAGCCTAAGTCCAAAAATAAGAAAATAAATAAAAATAAAAATAAAAATAAGAAATAAATATTAGCTTCTATCTCATATGTGGTTTATCAAAGTTGAAGATAAGAGACTTTAATTATTATTGTTTTATTTCAGTAAACATGTAGAGAGAGAAGAATGTATATAATGTAAGAATAACAAAAGTAGTCTCAAATATATCATGACAAGTAGTATACAATCTAGAAATAAATTAGAATATAGGAGAAAAATGAGTTGAAGAGTATAAAAAAGAAGGTAAGAAGTAAAAGAGAAGAAACTTCAAATAAAAATGAAGAAATACAGAGAAATGTAATCTGTACTAAAGAATGAAAAATAGAAATACTAGTAGAGAAGTTAATACTGAATATAGTACTAGAGAAGTCATAATAACATATTTCAGTAGACTTTATTGCAAATTTACTATAGTTATGGGGCTATGATCCAATTTTGGTAGTCAATGATTGTTTTCATTTTCTCTTCTTTTTATCTGTTTTTTTTTTATTTCTTTATTTTATATTTTTCTTTTGTATGAGAAATTAATAAAAAGAGGACATGTAAGTGTGATTATTTGATGAACCCCATGAGATGAGGTCATAGAAGCATATGAAAAAGCTTATGACCATGATTACATATTACAGAAAACTGTAGAAGATGTTAGAAGAAATAATGTCAAGAATTTATAGAGTTACATATGGTAGAAATGAGAATTTAGCATGAACTTTAGGATAAAATTAATAGTATAGAGTATGGACCAATATGTATTTGTATATATAGAAGTCAAATATAGCAAGAACTCCTTGTTAAGTTCTCTTATAAAACTCTAATACAAGACTAACTTATAAAAAGACTACCAAATTCGATATCAACTATAATATCTGAGCTTAATCTAATGTCAACTCTGATTTCTAAGATCTATCCAAGTGTCAACTCTGATATCTAAGCTTAGAAAATACAGAGTTTGTTACTTGGTCTATACTGCATTTCTTTGTTAATATTAGATATGTAAAGCCTGGACACTAGCTTCTTCATTTAATATTTCTTTTTTATTTTCATTTTTGATTTATTTTTCTATCTTGAACTTAGAGTTAAGGTTAGAAGTGACATCATGATCACACTGTCACATATCAGATGACATGGTCATGGTAATGGTTACAAGTCACAAGATTACAGAGAAAGACATAGAAGGTTCTGGAAGAATAATATTATAACAATGTATCTTATATATATTGGCCTTGAGGTGAACACATGGTCTTTAGAGTAGGCTAGAGAAGTAGTAGCATAGACCATCATCATTTAGTATATAAGGTAGACATTTCTGTATAGGATTCTCTATTGAGTTCTCTTATGTTAACCTAATACAAGGTTCATTTACTTGTTCCACTCTAAGGACTTGAGTTTGTAACAAGAACTCTTATCCAAATACTCCTACTCAAGACCAGTTTAAACTTCTATTTTATCAAGTGAGTGTTGTTAGTATCTGCTATCACTTTCAGATGAGTTTCAAAGAGTTCTAACAGTCTAGGCAAGGCTAGCAAGATAAGTATCAGTTGGTATCTTCAGTTGTAAGATTTGACTTGAAAGGTACCTTTGGAATGCATTATCTGAGATGAATAGTGTTGTTGGAGGCTCTTAAAGAGCTTTGTAATATATTTACTAGATTTTCCAAAGGAGCTTATTACACAGTGTAAGGCTCACTGTTTAGAAGTGTGTTAGCCAGAAAAAGCATTTGCAAGTGGATGCTACTTGTATATTCCTTTTCTAACTTCATTCTTTTGCTTTTACAAAAGCTCTTTTAAAGGTTTTATATGTTCTAATCTTATTCTATATTATTGTTTCTATACCTTCTATTAATTTCTGATACTGATATTGTTCTCTTTGAATTCTTTAGCACACAGTTAAGGGCTAGTATTACATAGTTCTTGTAGTACCCTAGCATAATCTCTTTTCTGCTTGACTTTTATCATTTCTATCTAAAATCCCAACTGTGCAATGTATAGGCTAAATTCAATGACATCTGTTGAAGCCAAGGTCAATTCATCTATATAGCACTCTGCCTATATCCATCTCAAAGCCTGTCTTATCAAGACTTTATTCTGAACTCTATCTTCTACGCTATTTTCACAGATAAAATCAGTAAGTGTGAATTACATCTAATAGATGGTTTCTTCAACAAGAAAGAACCTATTGACCATATAGTAGAGGTAAACATTTATTACCAGTAGTATAGGGAGAGAATAGAGATTGATGTAATTAAAGGTCAGAAGTAGAGTGTGATTTTGTGGCTTATATGCCACAATTCTGAGATTGACTGGAGAATAGGAGAGGTAAAGATGACGAGAAGTATAATAAACAGTGGAGGCCAAAGTATGGAAAGTCATGATAGCAGAAGCAGAAGGAAGAAAAAAAAAGAGGAGGGAAAAGAAACAAGAAGAAAAGGAGTAGAAAAGAAAGAAAGAAAGGAAAAATAAGAAAAAACCAAAAAAGAACAAAAAAAATGGAGGTGAAGAAGGTAGTAGAGGAGTGGGAGATTTGGAATGAGAAAGAGGAAATGGTGAAATCTGAAGAAGGGGCCAAGAAATTGGTATCTCAATAATTCTACAAGTAGATTCATGTCTTTGGAAAGAAAGCAAGCAAAAGAATGCTAACAAAGAAGGTATGGGATTATGTAATAGAGACAAAAAAGAGGTTTATACTAAGGAAGAGAAAGGTATATCTGTTGTCAAGGAAAGAGAGGGGAGAGGTGCACAAGTTTATGGAAGAACAATTGAGGAAATGATATATCAGACTCTCAAAGTTACCTCAAATGGCACTTGTGTTTTTATAAGGAATAAAAATGATAAGAAGTGTATAGTATAGAACTATTATTATTTAAATGAATAGACTATAAAAAATAATTATTCTCTGCCTCTTACTTTGAATATTGTAGAAAAATATAGATACTAAAAAAGTATTTACAAAGTTGAACTTGTAATGGAATAACAATAATGTATGAATAAAAGAGAGAGACAAGTAGAAGATGGCATTTACAACTCCAGAAGGATTGTTTGAACCAATGATGATGTTCTTTGAACTCACAAACTCTCTAGCAACATTCCAAATATGTTATGGTATACTTAAACACTAACAATTTATTTTGGTTTTCTTTTCTTTTTATCTATTTTTCTTGATTTGATTTTCTTTTTCTTTTTGTTCAGATAATGAAGAGGCATGTGACCACAGTCACATGATGTAATATCATAAGTCTGGAACATAATAGAAGGAACTAGAACAATGATGTCAGAGACATGTTTGCCTTGTGGTAACAGTGTAGTGGACTTATGGACAATATATGTACTTTAGAATAAGACTATTTATTGCTAGCATAGACCATGAATCTTTTGTATAAATAGTGTAGGAATGCATCAGAGACTTCTTGTCAAGTTCTCTTATAATCACTATAAGATACTTTGTCTTTAAGTTTACTTAGTGGTCTATTAGTCATCTTGACTAGTGGTTACCACAACAAAATGATGATGAATGAGATTCTTTGGGACTTGATCAATACTGGAGAAGTGGCAAGTTTCATTGATAATGTTATAGTAGGAACAAAGGAAAAAGAGAAGCATGATAAAGTGATAAAAGTAGTTAAGAGATTGGCAGAAAATGATTTATAAGTAAAACTAGAAAAATGAAAGTGAAAGGTTAAGAAGGTAGGGTTTTTAGAAGTAGTGATTGGACCAGAAGAAATCAAGATGGAGAAAGAGAAGGTAAAGAGAGTGTTAGATTGACTGACTTTAAAAGGAGTTAAATATGTACAGAAATTCTTGGGATTAGCCAACTACTATTGGTAGTTCACAAAAGATTTCATGTCTATAGCTAGACAATTACACAATCTGGTGAAGAAGGATTAAAAGTGGGATTGGACAAAGAGACAGAAGAAGATATTTAAAAAGCTGAAGGAGAGGTTTACAAAAAAACTAGTGTTGGCAGCACTGAACTTGGATAAAATAATAAAGATGAAAGTTGATGTGTCATATTATGCAACAGGAGGAGTTCTATATATAGAGCATGAAGATGGAAAATGGAGACCTGTAACATGTCTTTCAAAATCTCTCAATAAAATGAAGAGAAACTATGAGATCTATGATAAGGAGATGTTAGCAGTCATAAGAAGGTTGGAAAACTGAAGGCATTTATTGGAAGGTGCCAAGTTCAAGTTTGAGGTTTGAACAGATTACAAAAACTTAGAATATTTCATAAAGACATAGAAGTTGAACAGAAGACAAGCCCATTGGGCACTCTACCTGTTAAGATTTAACTTCACTCTAAAACATGTACCAGGAACAAAAATAGGAAAAGAAGATGGACTTAGTAAAAGACTAGATTAGAAAGTAGAAGTAGAAAATGATAATGATAATCAGATACTAATTAAAGAACAATGGATTTATAATTTATCAGAAGTAGTAATAGAAGGATTAGAGGTAAATATAGTAGAAAAAATAAAAACAGCTAGGAGTAAGGATGAAGAGATAGTAAAAGTAGTAGAAGATATAAAGAAGGTGGAAGTTAAGGTATTATAAGGAGATGAATGGCAGATAGAAGGAGATCTTGTATTGAAGAAAGGAAATATATATATACCAAAGAATGATGAGTTAAGAGTAGAAATAATCCAGCTGCATCATGATATACTGGTGGCTGGACATGGAGGAAGATGGAAGACAATTAAGCTGGTGATGAGAAACTATTGGTGGCTAGAGGTAACTAAAGATGTAGGAAAATATGTAGACAGATGTGATGTGTGTCAGAGGATGAAGAATAGAATAGAGGCACTGATAGGAAAGCTGAAGTTGAGTGAGATACTGGAGAAGCCATAGATACATTTGACAGTTGACTTCATAACTAAGCTACCATTAGTAGCTAGAAAGAATGCAATCCTAGTAGTCTGCAATAGATTGTCCAAGATGACACATTTTGTGGCAACAACAGAGAGGACATCAGGAGAAGGGTTAGCAGAGTTGTTTAGATATAACATATAGAAGTTGCATGGATTGCCAGAGTATGTGATATCAGATAAGGGACCACAGTTTGCAGCAGAACTAATGAGGGAGTTGAATAGAATGTTGGGTATTAAAACAAAGCTGTCAACATTATTCCATCCACAAAAAAGATTGTTAGGAACAGATCAGCCACTGAACAAGTTACACTAAAAGTGCACAATGTCAAGCTTAGCTTTGATATCTAGCTGGTACTATATATGTACTTCATACTGTACTCCTGACACAGATAGTCAAATAGAGAAAGTGAACCAAGAATTAGAACAGGATTTACAGTTCTTTGTTGATCATAGACAAAAGGATTAGCCTGAATAGTTAGCTATGGCATAGTTTGCAGTAAACAACAAAACACATTTAGTGACTAAGGTGTCTCTATTTATAGTGAATTATGGTAGAGAGTTAATAATGGGAGCAGACATCAGAAAAAAAGAAAAAGTAGAGAAAGCAACAGAGTTTGCAGAAAGAATGAAGAAGGTGCAAGAAGAGGCTGGGATAGCATTAAGAAAAGTACAGGAGGAGATGAAACAACAAGCAGATAGGAGGAGGAAAGAAGTTGAAGAATAGAAGAAGGGTGACAAGGTAATGCTAAGTATGAAAGACCTAGTGTTCAAAGAATGACTGGCAAGGAAGTTAGTGAATTGATACATTAGTCCATATATCATTAATGAGATAGTTTCTACCAATACAATCAAATTACAGTTGCCAACTTCAATAAGGATTTATCTAGTGGTGAATGTTAGTTGAGTAGTGCAATATAGGAAACAAGTGAGGGGATAAAAGGTAGAAGAATTAAAACCAGTAGAGATGGAAGGAGTTGAGGAATGGGAAGTTGAAAAAATACTAAATAAAAGAAAAGTGAAGGGAAAAGTGAAGTACTTGGTGCAATGGAAGGGATTTATGATGTTATGCTAGAAAATGTTTTTCTGTAAAAACAAGTAATCTCATAAGGTTTTTAAGTATATAAAACCTCTTTGAAGATATTAGCAAGAAGATCTTACACTCCTAGATGATGCCTCAGGCTCTCTCAAGTGAATACCAACTAGAGAGATGGTGTGGTAGCTGTTAAACAAACCAGACATAATACTGTTTTCTAAAGAACTATACTAGAAAACAATATTATCCACTTGAGAATGACTAGCTATAAAGAGCATGCACTCATGAGAGAGCTCTACCATATAACAAACATACAGACAGTCAAATAAGGCAGGAACACACTAGATTATAACACATTAGAGTCCAAAATGGAAGAATGAGAAGCAGTAGCCATGGAGACAGAAAAGGGAGAATGAACTAGATCCTAGCAAGTAAAGATTAGGTTACAGATACAGAAATGACCATATACTCTCAAAGCCTCAAAAAGCTTCATTATTGTTTTGGCCTTCATTCTCTAGTTACATTCTTAGTATCTTTAAACTATACATAAGCTAAGAGTGAAGGAGAGTAGAGAGAAAACCTCCATCCAAATACCCCCACTTAAGAGTAGTTTAATTGCTATTTCTTGAGTGAGTATTGTTAGTATCTTCTATCACTTTTGGGCAAGTTTTAGAGAGTTCTAGCAGCCTGTAAAATGCTTGTTAGGTGAGTATCAGTTGATATCATCAATCATAAGGTTTGACTTAAGGGGTGCCTTTAGAATGCATCATCTGGAATGGATAGTGTTATGGTGGGCTCTCAAGGAGCTATCTAATCTATTCACTAGATTTTCCAAAGGAGCTTGTTACACAGTATAAGGTTCACTATTTAGGAGTGTGTTAGCAAGGGAATGTGTTCATGAGTGGATGTTCTTCATTCATTCCTTTTCACAATTATTCTAATGATATCTTTCTGTATTCATGAGTACTCTTATGGAGTTTTATGTGTTCTTTTCTGTTATTATATTCTTGTTTCTATCTCTTCTATACATTTCTGACACTGATATTGTCCTCTCTGAATTCTTTAACACACAGTTAAGAACTAGTATTGCATAGTTCTTATTATACCCTAGCATAACTTCTTTTCTGCTTGATCCTTGTCAACAGCAGAGCATGATACATGGAAAAGAGAAAAAGACTTGGAAAATGTAGAGAAAGTAGTAGCAGAGTTTGAGGAAAGACTAAATGTAGAAGTAAGACAACAAAAGAAGTTAGATATAGCAGAAGAATAAGATTTTAGAAAAAGAGAATTACTAGAAAAGTATATGGCAAAGATGTTGTATAGATGGAATGATGGGAAGTTTGAGAAAGAATATTTAAGAAAAACTGGTGAAAATAGAAGTCAGTTTCTCCTCTAGAGAAACATTAAAGAAAGGAGTAATATTAGAATCAAAAATAGTGGACTTAACTTTATTTTAATTTTAATTTTAATTTTTAATTTTAATTTAATTTTTATTTCGTTTTTTGTCATGATATGCTTGAACTCTTATATTTTATTTTTATTTTATTTTATTTATTTCTCTTTTTCTTTTATTTCTTGGACAACAAAGAGGTATGTAACCATGGTCACATAACATGATGTCATAGGCCTAGAATCTAGGAGAAGAGGCTAGAAGGATAATATCAAGATACATGTTAATAGCATATTTATCTTATAGCTAATATATAGACTTTAGGATAGGAGTATTTATTGTTAGTGCAGACTATGGAATATTTGTATAAATAGAGTAGCAATACATCAGAGACTCCTTGTTGAGTTCTTTTATAATCCCTGAAAAATTCTCATCTATAAGATTACTTTAGTATGCTATTGACCATCTTGGTTAGTGGTTGCTATAACACTTTTCTATTTTTCTTTTTTATTTTATACTTATGGTTAGGGTTTAATATCATATCACAAGTCACAATTATATCATCACATATCATAGAAGAGCATAGAAAGTTTTGGAATAATGATATTATTTTATATATCAATGGTATATAGTATATATAGCCTTTAGGATAGGCTAAGGTTAGTGTAGTACAGACCAATAGTCTATTATATATAAAATAGACACTTTGTACTTAGAACTCTTAAGTTCTCTTGTATAACTCTTATACAAGGTTTCTTTTCTTGACCTACTCTAAAATCTTAAGATTATAACATATAGAAGTACTAATATAATAGGAGGTAGCTAATTGTTAAACATGGTTTATACCTTGTTATCTGAGATCCAATAATTATTACAATTACAAAATATTAGAGTAAATCAAGTAAAGAAACTTTATATTAGAATAAAATACAAGAGAACTTGATGGAGTTCCAAAGTACAATGTATTTTACTTATATATGCTAAGCTAATAGTCTATACAAGCTAATCCCTAGCCTACTCTAAAGGCCATACATATTATATACCATTAATATATAGTATGATATTATAACTTTAGAATCTTTTATGTTTTTCTGTAACTACAACTGATGTGTGACCACTAAGTCATGTCATGTGACAATGTGTGACTGTTACATGTGATGTTATGCTAAACCCTAACCCTAGTTCTCAAAAATAAAAAATAAAAAAGAAATTAAAAATGAGAAAAATAACCAAGTCTAATGCTCATGATTCTGACAATGAGGGCCTATTAGACATCCAAAAGTGGGTTAAGAAGTGTTATTCCAAGTACACAGAATATAAGAGTCAGAATAATTCAGCTTTAGCTTATATACTGTATCTCTATGAGTTATACTGATTGTATATTTTAGATAAGATACTTAGAGACATGAGGGTAGCTAAGCTTATCAGAACATAGAAGGCATGTTATTGCTAACACCAGAAGTTGGTGATAGTTTGAGTCAACTTTCAGAGTAAAGCTTACAGTATAAACTACTAATTTATATACTAAGTATATATTAGGTAAGGAACATGCCTGGAAAAAGAAACTATCTGTAGGAAAATTCTAGAAGATATCAGAAGAGCATAGAAATATTATCTAACATCTGCAAATATAAATCTATGTATCAAAATTGCAGAAGTTGAACTCAGTTTTATTTTATTTCCTTTTTTTTTATTTTTATTTTATTTTATATTTATTTTATATTTTTGGATCTAGGGTTAGGGTTTAGCATGACATCACATATTACTGTCATACTGTTATACAATCATGTATCATGTATCATAATAGAAAGCAGTAGAAAGTTCTGAAAGAAGTGATATCATATAGCATATTATACACATGCTAACTTTAAGACAAATATATGGTCATTTAGAATAGGCTAATAATAGTGTAGCACAAACCACTAGTCTAGGATATATAAGGTAGACAATCCTGTACAGAGTTCTCTATCAAGTTCTCTTGTATTAACCTAATATACAATTCTTGTCAGAGTTGCAAATAAAAGACTTTATATTTTCCTTTTTCATTTTGATTTTGATTTTTGATTTCTTTTATGTTCCTGTTTATTAGTGTTAGAGTTTAATGTGATATCACAGTCACATATTATTCACAGGTCACATAATATAGTCACAGTAATGGTCACATAATCATATGTCACAAAAGGATATAGATGATTCTAGAACAATGATATTATATCACATATCAATAGTATGTAATACACATAGCCTTTAGGGTAGGCTGGACTTTATGTAACATGGACTATTAGTTTAGCATATATAAGTAGGATACATTGTACTTAGGAATTTTATTGAGTTCTCTTATAATCAATTAAATCCAAGAACATTCTTTTTACTTAACTCTAGTCTTAAGTTTATAACAGTTCTCTTCATTGACCCACTTTGAGCTGTAATACTAGGATGATCTTAGCTTTAGCAGATATACTATGCTTCTGCATGTTATGACAATCATATTTTGAAAGAAAGTTGTAATAGAAAGTGAACCATTATGGAAGTCAAACTTTCAAGCATGGGTACTCAGAATAGTGTACTATACTAGGTGATTTTTAAGCTAAGGAATTACAGAGTATTTATGTGTCTTAAATACTAATACTAGATCTATCTAAGGATCAGAGTAAATAGATAACTACTCTGTGTATACTTAAGTCCTCAGAAATCAAGTCTAGAGCTCTATAGAGATCATAAGAAGCTATGTGATCAGTTATAGAGTGATCCAATATAAAATGGAACTAGATTGATCTGTATCAGAAGTAGTGTATAGACTAGAAGAGAGATATCTACTTCTGCAGATGTTTTGGGCAGAGCAAAGCTTAGGTAATTGTTATCCAAGATAGGGTTAGATATCTTGGGTATGCTCAAATAGTATGTGATAGTATACTATCTAAAGTAGTTATCTAGAATAGAGACTGCTAAGTGTTATTCTGATTACTAGTAATTCTTGAATATTAGAGATAAAAATCTATGAAGTTGGTAAGAATCTAGCAAGAATGTCTAAGATAAAATAAAGATGAGTGATCTATACTGGAAGAGATTAGGAAGTGTGGATAAGAGAGAGATATCATCTATGGTATCATCTATGGGTTGTAATGGATGTGACTAGATTAATATATAACACTAATGAGAAATGGAAATTTTATATACCTCTAAGAGCTAGTCTATGTATATCTAACTTACTTTAAAGCTATAACTAAGTTCTTTTATAATGTTCTACCAAGTCACATGACTGTTTGACTGTAACATGTATGTGACACTTGTAACAGTCACATATGATATCATGTTGCACTCTTAACCAAGTCTAAAGAAGAGAATAAGAAAAATAAACATAAAAGTAGAAAATATCTAAGTTTACTCTGAGAATTTTTAACAAGAAATAACAGAGAAACCCTATGGCACTTAGGAGTTAAAGAGGGGAATGATAGTGATATGGGTTAACTGGTATACTTCATTTGCTTGTTAGGCTTGGTCTATTCTCTATACAGCATCAAACTATGCTGAGAGGTCTATATCTTCTAGTCTTCTTACTACTAGAATTATAGTTTGGTTTTGAATCTATATCTGCAATCTGCAGTGAAATTTGACTATGCTAGCTTCCAATATAAGAAATTGGAACTTATCTAGATAATCCTAAACTGCTAGACTAATTGATGCTTTGAAGTCTCAGTAAGAGATTCTATTGTTAGAATGACTAAGCAAAGTCTGTAAAGTGTGTAGAGTTATAATATTCAAGAAAAACCTAAGTTGTATTATCTATAAAAGTAACAGAACAGAACACACCTTCAGGAAAAACCTAAGAGGATAGAATAAGATCTCTTTGTTGTAGCAACTACTAACTAAGATAGCTAATAACATACTAGAATAGTCTTACAAGTGAGAATCTCATAGAAATCACAAGGAAACTCAATAAGGAGTCCCTGATGTATTGCTATCTTATTTATACAAATGTTTCATGGTCTGTGCTAACAATAAATACCCCTACACTAAGTCTATATATTAGCCATAAGATAAATATGCTATCAACATATACCTTGATATTATTCTTCCAGTTCCTTCTCCTAGATTCTAGGCCTATGACATGATGTCATGTGACACATCATATGACAATGGTCACATGCCTATTTATTGTCCAAGAAATAAATAATAAAATAAAATGAAAGAAAAAGATAAATCAAATCAAAGAAAATAGATAAAATATAAATAAAATATAAATAAAATATAAAGGTCCAAGTTTATCATGACACTCTTGAAGATAGTAGCTACCATAAGTACTCTACAGTCCATTCTAATCTAGCAGAACAATACTGAGATAGATAGAGAATGATAGCAACTAGATAGCTAGTAATCCTAATGGAAATATCTAGAAGGTTATCTAGAAGAGTATGAAGCATGGAGTGATAATGATGGAAGTGTTATAACCTTAGCTCAGAGCTCAGGTTGCACTTAGGCAAAGACTTGAGAAGAAAGAAGGGGAATTGTATAAGTGGTAAAGTGTAAAGAATACAAAAGTATCTCTATACTATATATATGTAAAGGCTATGAGGGAATCATCCATAGTACATGAATTAAAACATGTCATAGAACAATAAGGACCAAGCAAGGATAGAGCATCTACTATATGAGGTGTTAACTGAGACTACTTTGGCACAGCCAATCATATCATCATTGCCCTTTATCCTAGTCCATGCTGCATCCAAAAGGCATCAATCATAACAATACCCCTTTTTCAGCATTCATGTCCCCATGAATCATATCAACACTTCAAGCTCTCCTACTACATATGTTGTTATAGTTTTCTTGTTAGGACCAATGATCACTTGTCCTCTATTCTTGATAGCAATGAAGTATGGTTTGTGTAGAGGTCTTCCTTGATACATGGTTATGAGATAATCATTTCATGCTGTTTTAGTGTTGTGTTTGTTCTTGACCAATGCTATTGCTACTTCCTTCTAGAATTCTTGATTTTGTTCACCTCTGGATTTGAGTGATTGATAATGTAGAGATGATTGAAATATCCTTGTCTGTGTAGAAGAACAAATAAACTTCATATACTTGAGCAGGTTGTTAACTTCATTATCTATAAAACTCAATTTTGTTGATAATGAGGAAGATATCTCATATAGCTTAATTAGGATGATCTCTTCATCTTCTACTTGTCCTTGGTTTGTATTCTTTGTCTGTTCTCTGTCCTTGTATAGCTTCTGTATTTCCTTGATGTTGTCATCTATGTATTGATTTCCTTGTCCACTATATGCATCTAATTCATTAGCCAACATGTATTGAACTTGATATGCATGATCCTCCATATTACTTTGAATTAGATATCATAGATCTTCCAATATTCCTAAGATGTTCGTTGCATTTGTGGTTCGATTGTTAATGCTTGCCTTCAAAATTGCCTCTTCTATTTCTGTGATTGTCATATTTGCTTCTTCCACTATCTTTATCATATCCCATACTTTTTTTTGCACATCTATCATCATTTCCAATCCTTTTAATGTTTTGTGATATAGTCTGGTCCAATCATCTCATTTCTCCTTGAATACTTTGGCTTTATCCATGTTGTTCAATTTCCTGGTGATATAGGGATTTGGGGAAGTAAGAGTGGTCATGTAGTTGTTGTTTGTGATTTGGGAAGACATTTGTTTGAAGTTTGAGTGATGTTTTGAAACTGTCAAAATGGGATTTTACTCTCCCTCTTTATAGGTTTTGACTTGAATACCTCATCCAATAGTCTTCAATCATCTCTTTTGCATGAGACAACCCTGATTCTGCAATCTATTAATCATGTTCATCCCCATAATCTTTCCAATACACCAAGTATTGTGTTCCTCTGCCTTGTTTCCTGTGCTTCCATACTTCTTCAACTTCATATTCTTCTTTCTTATTAATAATTGTTGGTGGTAGTGCTGGTTCCACATGTTGTCCTTTGAACTGTGGCTCATTGCATCTTGTCAGCAAGTCTTTGTTAAACACATTATATATCATCCATCCTTCTGGAAGTTCCAGTTGAAACACCCCTAAGCCAATGTTCTTTGAGATTCTAAAAGGCCTGTATCTCTTTTGGTCCAGCTTCTTTGAGAGTCTTTTTGAATGGATATTCTTGCTTTCTAACCACACATTGTCTCTAACCTTTAACCCTTGAGGATTTCTTTGCTTCTTGTCAAACTGCTTCTTCATTGTTTCTTATACTGCTTCCATAGACTTTGTAGCTTCTTCCCAACTTCTTTGTAGGCCTGTAAGGAAAGCTTTTAATTTTGGAAACTCCATTTGTGTTACAAGGTTGCCCTTCCATGGATGTCTTCCAAAGTTAAGTTCAAATGGTGTCCTACCTGTTGCTATATGTCTTTTGTCATTATATTGGAATTCTGCAGCTACTAGCCATTTTGTCCAATTGTCTTGTTTGTAATTGACATAGTGTCACAGGAATGTTTTTACTTCTTGATTAATTCTCTCTATTTGTCCGTCTGATTATGGATGATATGCCATTGACAGTTGTTTTGTAGTTCCCAGTGCTTTTGTAAGTTCTCCCATAAATTTTGACATGAACTGTGGTCCTCTATCACTGAGTATTTTCCTTGGAATTCCATGAAGCTTCCATATTTCATCTCGGTAAATCTTTGCTATGCCTTCCAAGGAAATATTGGTCATTGTCACCTTTAGCCTAATCATCTTTGTAAACCTGTCCACTATTACTATGATAGTGTCCATTCCATTTGACTTGGGTAATGGTCCAATAACATCAATACTAATTTCTTGCCATAGTCCTTGTGGTATATTGAGTGAGTGTAATTCTTCAGATTTCCTCTGATGTTGGACTTTGTTCTGTTGACATTTGAAACATCCTTGAACATATTTCTTGATATTTTCTTTAATCCCGGCCACCAATAGTTTTGTTTGACCAACTCCATCATTTTTTGCTATCCTAGATAGCCTATATCTACAGAATCATGATTCTCCTGTAGAATTCATTTCCTGAGTTTCTGGTTATTTGGGATGTATATCTGTCCTTCAATATAAGCTATCCTGTCTTGTTCCCATGCTAGTCCATCTTCTTTCTTCAATGCTTGCTGCACTTCTTGTTCTCTAGTATTGTTTCTTCATATTTTCTCTAGTATGTCTAGGTTGTCTGTTGTCTTGTTTTTTTTTAACATTGTTACTTCTGCCATAGTTCTTCTTGTCCATAACTTTTCTTTGAGTATCTGAATGTTTTTGTTGTCATCTCATGTATCTACTTGATCCTTTCTTGATAGAATATCCACCTTGGTGTTCATTTTCCCAGGTATATATTGTAGAATGAAATCATAGTCTTGCAACTTTAAGTACCATCTAGCTTGTCTTCTATTTAACTTGTGAGGTTCTCTGAAGTACTTGAGGTTTTCATGATCCATCCAAATTTGAAACAGTTCTATCATGTCCAGTAAATATTGTCTCCACTTTGTTAAAGCTTCAACAATTGCTAGTAGTTTTTTGTTGTAGATTTCATAATTCCTTTCCACTGGTTGCATTGTCCTGGATAAGAAGGCTATCAGTTTCCATTTTCCTTCCTGTTCTTGAGATAATACTTCTCCTATAGCATGTTCTAAAGCATCTATTTCCACTCTGAATTTTCCTTCTCTCTTCAGAAGAGAGAGTACCAGTTGACTTGTAATCTTCTCCTTTAGCTCTTCAAAAGCCTTCTGATGTTCTTCATTCCATGTCCATTCTTTCTTTCCTTTCAACTCATTTTATAGTCTTGCCATGTGACTGAAGTTTTGAATAAATCTTCTGTACAAGTTTGCAAATCCTAAGAAGCTTTCCATGTCTTTGACTTTCATTGGTGTTTTCCATTCCTTAGCTACCTTGATCTCTTCTTGTTCCATCTTGACTTGTCCTTTTCTAACAATTGCTCCTAGTATTGGGATTTCTTCTATATTGAAGTCATATTTTGATCTTTTAAAACACAAGTTGTGTTTTTCTGTAATCTTCAAAAACCTGATCATTTGTTCTTTGAGTTCCTTCATCATCTTGGCCAGTATAACAAAATCATCCATATAGTTTACCAATACTCCTTTATGAAGTAATTCCCGAAAAATGCTGTTAATCATCCTTTGAAATGTTCCTGATAAGTTACACAGTCCAAAGTATATGTCTGTGGTTTGAATAAACTCTTATTCATCAGGAAAGCCACTTTTCATTCATTGCCTTCTTTTATCCACACATTGTTGTATTCCCAAATAAGATCAAGTTTATTAAAGTACTTTACTTCCTTTAGTTTGTCAATGACTTTTCCTATTAAGGGGAGTGGCATCTTGTCTTTGATAGTGACTTGATTGAGTGTCAAGATTGAAGAAGATGGACTTGATTTATTTTATTTTTATTTTTATTTATTTTTCTATTTTTTCATTTTTAGAACAACTAAGGTTAGGGTTGATGAGTCACACCATCACATCAGTCACCTGATGGCGTAGTCACAAGATAGATCATGAGACTTGGGAGAACTTAGTAGAAGATTCAAGAATAGATGATGTCATACAACATGGACTACACATGGTTGTTTAGTGTTATAGCGCAAGGATGTGGACAGACTTTAGGGTTAGGGTTAGTGGACTAGAATAGGACAGTAGTATATTATTAGTCTACAATGGACATAAGATTAGGGTTAGAGTCTAGAGCGGTCTGGAAGGACTTAGGGTCTAGAAGGATCGGGAAGAGTCTAGAAGGAGCTAGGGTTAGGGATGACGTCAAGGGACATGGGTTCCTCATGGTGTACACATGGTGTGCACATGTACAGCGGAGATTAAAGGTATGACGTCAAGGCACATGTAGGAAGCATGGTGGCCTTATGGAAAACACATGTGGATGAGTAATAGAACATGAGGACGATGCATGGACATTAGGGCAGGAGTAATATTGTTGTAGCACGGACCACCTGTAAATTATATAAATAGAGGAGCAATGCAGCAAGGGCTCCTTGTCGAGTTCTCTTGTAAATCCCCACTACTAGATAGCCTTCTGTGAGCTTTGCTGAAGTAAGCATACTACAAGTGCCGTTACGGCGAGTGGTTGCTACAACATTTAGGGTAGGGTGCACAGTACTTAGCACAGACCATCTGTAGGACTATATAAGGTAGACTAGTTTGTAGAAGAGTTCTCTATCGAGTTCTCTTATATTACTCAATACAAGAGTTGTTCTTTTATCTCACTCTAAGGATTTAAGTTCATAATATTGAGCTTTTTGTAATCTTGAACCAGCAGTAGTGAACTATCCTTTTTTGGAATATAGAAACATAAGGCTATATATCTCGATTTTGATTCTACTATCAACCTAGCTTTTAGTTATTCATCCAACCACTGGTTGAGAGCTTCTTCTTCTTTCAATGTCATTGCATAGGCCTTTGTATTTAATTCCTTGGGTGCTTCTTCCATCAGGTTTATCTTGTGATCCCATTCTTGTCATTCCAGTAATTTCTCAAATTTCTTCTTGTTGAATAGATGAGTAAATAGTTGAATATATTCTGATAGATCCTCTGGGTTTGTCTTGTCTGGTTCTTTTCCAATTTCACCATTGTCCTGTTCCTTGGTTTTTGTTACCTGTATCCTTCTGGTTTTAAACTCAATATCTTGATATTTCATCTTGCAACTTCCTAGACATCTTGTAAACTATATTGTTCCATTTTTCCAGTTGACTTCTAGATTATGTTTGACTAGCCAGTCATGTTCTAGAAACATGTCTATTCTGTTTAAATCCATTACTGCAGCTTCCAGCTGTTCCTTGTGTCCATTGATTTCAATTTCTAGAGGTGCCACTCTGGTCACCTCTCTATTCTTCATCCCATCTGCATTGAAAACTTCAAATGAGAAGTTTATTGGCTTTGTCTGTATCCTTTTTTCCTTAACCAGTTGTTTGTCAATTCCTGTATGAGTGCATCTGGAATCTACCAGTACCTTGACTTTGAGGTTCTTGCTATTCTTCATCTTCATATTGGCTTGCATGTTTAATTCTTTCTTAGCATTACTTGGTCAGTTAGGAATAATATATTTGTTCTGAGAATTTACAGGGGAGATCTCTCATACCATGCCTACTTGAAATCTTCTCCAAAACCCTGTTTCTTCTTTTCCTCTTTGTTGTCTTCTTTATCATCTGATTCCTCTTGAATCTTTCATTTCTTTATTGAGTGTTTCCCTTTACAGTCTTTGGCAATGTGTCCTTCTTTGTCATATTTGAAACATTTCCTTGTTTCTTTTTTTTTCTTCTTGTTCCAACATTCTTTAGCTATATGCCCATACTTGTTGCAATTGAAACACTTTGGTTTCCTGTCTTGGAAGTTGTTGTTGCTCTTTCCAATATCCATAGGCTGTTCTCACCCACTGTATATTGTTCCTGTTCCTGTTTTATAATATTGATGTCCTTCCATGGACTCATACCCTTGTCCAACCAAGGTGATTGCCACCTTCCACTCAAGTGACTCTGGTGCTGCAATGGGCAGATATCCCAGTATTGTTTTGATGATATCTTGTTGTACATTCTTCTTTAGCAAAAAAATGGCATGTAGCTCATCTATATCCATCTTCATAGCTAAGGCTTCAAACTCTATCATGAAGTCTGCTGTATATTATAGCAACCACTAAACACAAAGTCCAATAATCACACAAGCAAGTAAAGCTCTCAGTAGGCTATCGATGTGGGGATCACAAGAGAACTCAACAAGGAGTCTCTGCTGAATTGCTACCCTATTTATATAAATTACACATGGTCTGTGCTACTAATAATTACTCCTGCCCTAATGTCCATGTGTCATCCATGTGGTAGCAATGCAGTTAACATACTCCTTAACATCATCCATTTAGTCTGCTCCATCATACTCTAGGCCTATGATCTCACATCATGTGACAAGTCATGTGACTGCAGTCATGTACCTCTTCATCATCAATAAAAAGAAATATAAAATTAAGAAAAATAGATAAAAGAAAAGAAAAATGTTAGTCCTCACATGCATTATAATACTGTATTCTATTTCCCTTGTTTAAAGGTTTCAATCTTCCATTCAGCATCTACTGCCTTTGTCTTGTTACTAAGCATGGTCTTGACTTCTTTAACAAATTCTTCCCAATCTTAGGTTCCTAATTCTTCATCTAGTTCATCTAACTTTCTCTAGGTGTAAATACTTCCCTGAGGTGAGCCAGGATTGCTGTGATCCTATCATCAGTCTCCATGACCCTATTATTCTTAAGGAATAATTGCATTCTTCTCTACCAGTCTTTAAATTTCATCCTGTCCCCATCGAACTATGTTTTTTGGCAGAATAGCCTGTTCATTCGTATTCATTGTCGCTAGTACTGGTACTACAGACATTGCTTCATTTGATTGTTCCATTGTTTTGTCCAAGGTTTTGTTTGTGATCTGTAAAGATTCTAGTTGTTCTGACAGTACCTCTATATTGCCTATTCTTTTAGAACTCATCTTGGTTCTTTTTTGTAGTCTACACCACATGTGTTTTGTTTATTGTCTAGTGGTGACTTCACCTAATTTCATCCATGGATCCACTATACACCTCTCTTGTAAGGTGAGCTCAATGATGCTTTACTAAATGTTACAATCTTAGCTTAGAGCTCAGGTTGCACTTAGGCAAAGACTTGAGAAGAGAGAAGGGGAATTGTATAAGTGGTAAAGTGTAAAGAATACAGAAGTATCTCTATACTATATATATATAAAGGCTATGAGAGAATCATTCATAGTACATGAGTTAAAACAAGTTATAGAACAATGAGGACTAAGTAAGGATAGAACACCTACTACATGAGGCACTGACTGAGACTACTTTGGCACAGCCAATCATATCATCATTACCCTTTATCCTAGTCCATGCTGCATCTAGGAGACATTGATCATAACAGGGAGCAATAGTTATAGCTAGAGCATAGAGCATTAGTACTATAGGCTTGCAGTAGGATTCTGATTGAGTGGTGAACACTATGGACTTTCTGTAGGATTTTGAACTGGCTGTAAAAAAAGATCAGGTCTTCTTATATTACTCCTACTATATAATGAACTCTAATATCTGTGGTTAAAATCACAAAGCTTATTACACTGACACTATCTCTCTTACAGCCCAACTTCAAATATCACTAGTACAATTATTACTATTGCTCAGTGTCCTTGGCTACCATTAGATAAGTGCTTG
>JAJOHK020000439.1:0-26002 GCA_022457215.2 Leucocoprinus gongylophorus | reverse complement strand
CTCACTACCGTGAACTCGAGAACGACCCAAACAAATCTATTCCGGGAATGCCATGGCTTATGGGCCGTGTCTCCGCTGTTATTCACGAAATACTCCCCGCTAAAGTTATCGTGGGGAATATGGTGGATGAAGCTGCCGAGATCTTAGAAAAGAATGCCTCGCTTGTGAAGATTTCGCCAAAGACTAAACTCTGAGGTCTTCCTGCGGGGATTGATTGATTTATTGATATAGATGACTATGCATCGGATGTTAACGGCATTTATATTCTAGTCTGGCTGCTTTCTATAAGCATGTGTATTTAACTAATATATGCGATCCGTAAAACATCTGAGACAATCAGAGTGAGAAGGAGTTGGATGTTCCAGTCAGTGTGCAGCCATCCTGGGATACAGGGAGCACTTCCTGGACATGAACATGACGTCAGTATAGAATAATTTAAGTAGGGATGTGTGTGTTAAAACAGCTAATTTATTGTGCCTTCATGTAATTCTTAACTCTCAAAGCGGGCCCATGATACAGATGGCACAAGGAGGGGCTCGTCCCGCAAATATGGTTTCATATGGTACCGTCAGACTGCTCACGCGAGAATTCCAATGATACACACCTCGTTTCCATTACAGGATCTTTTGATTGCTCTCCTCAAGAATACGTACTAGGTATGTATTAAGTTGGGGTGCTCCAGGTCAGAGAAGTCAGTAAAGGGGATGACGTCTTGGAATCAATTACGCTCGCATCTCATACTTGATTAAGATCAAAGGTGACTACAAAGAGAATTATAGTTACTACTTTTTCTAAGAAGTGGTGGAACAATGAGTGCAAAACTGCACTAGAGACTTATAGATAAACTAAAGAGTACTTAGACTAGTTCTCCTTTTGCTCTGTAACTAGATAAGCCAAATGATACTTTTTTGACAACAGAATTGCTAAAATTGTATTTACTAACAAGTGATCTTGGAATCTAATGAGCTGGGCCAAATAATGTAAGTTGCCTATAGTAAAGGCTATTTGCTTCCAAGAACAACCCTGCAATAATCTTTTAGACTTGTGAAGTACTCCCTACCAGTCTTATAATGCTGTAGCTAATTGCTCTATTAACCTTTATTCTAGATGTGTCAGAATCAAAGATAGTGGACTTGTTCCTTTTTATTTCTAGTCCCTTATTTAAAGATCTGCTTATTTTTTTACTTGGACTTTTTTATCTCTTTTCTCTTTTCTCTTTTCTCTTCTATCTCTTATTTAGAACTTAGAAATAAGATGACATCATAGTAAGATGACAAAGCATGATGACTGTCACAGGTTAGTCACAGTCACAACATCATGCAATACTATAGAAAGATGATATTATACATTATAAAGAAGTAATGACTTTATTTATATATACTTATTATCAAAATCTGGATGCTAGCTTTTTTATTTAATATTTCTTTTTTTATTTTCTTTTGATTTATTTTTCCATTTTGAACTTAGGGTTAGGGATAGAAGTGATGACATGATCATACTGTCACATCTGTCACATCAGATAACACAGTCATGGTAATGATCACAAGTCATGAGGTCATAGAGAAGGACATAGAAGGTTTTAGAAGGATAATGTCATAACAACATGTCTTACATGTGTTGGCCTTGAGATGAACACATGATCTTTAGGTAAGCTAGAAAAGTAGTAGCACAGACTATCATTATTTAGTATATAAGGTAGACATTTCTGTACCAAGTTCTCTATTGAGTTCTCTTGTATTAATCCAATACAAGATTTATTTACTTGTCCCACTCTAAGAACTTGAGTTTGTAACACTTATAGCATTTAGAGTAGGCTAGATATAAGTACACATAGACATACACCAGAGGTATATAAAGTAGACACACCTATACTAAAAACCTTACTAAGTTTTTTTGTGCTAAGTAATATCAGTTTAAACTCTTAGTCTTGAGTTATAATATTAGAACTTGGTGCTCTTTTCTGAGAAGTAGTAAAAGAATTTGAAGAAAGAATGAATGCAGAAATCAGAAGACAATAAAGAGTAGAAATAGCAAAGGAACAGAACTTCAGATGAGGAGAGTTACTGGGAAGATATACAGCAAAAATATTATATGGGTGAGATGATGGAAAATTTAAAAAAGAGTATTTAAGAAAGTTAGAAAAAAGTTAGCAAAAGTGAAAGTCTATTTCTTTAGAGAAGAAACCTTGAAGGGGGGGTAATGTCAGAATTAAAGATAGTAGACTTATTTTCTTTCATTTACATTCTTTTATTTAATTTCCTATTTTTTACTTTGACTCTTTTATCTCTTTTTCTCTTTTCTTTTCTTTTCTATCTCTTATTTAGAATTGAGTAAAGAAAAAACAAGGTGATGTGACAAGTATGATGACTGTCACTGGTATGTCACAAATGTCACAATAATGGTCACAGCATCATGTGACTCAGCAGAAGAGTGATGTTATACATTATAAAAGAAATAATAATTTTATTTATATAAACTTATAACATCTAGAATAGGCTAGATATCACAAAATGAACTACTCACTTATTTGTGATATCTGAACGTTGGGTGCACTCTCAGAGGTTTAGGAGTGATTCAGAAGTTCAATAATAATAACAATGATGATTAAGATCAATATAGATAATAAAGAATAAAGATTGATAATAATTGGTGTTGTTAAGTCTAAGATCTAATCCTCAGACATGGAAGTATATATATTCTGTTATAGCAGCTGTCAGGCTAATTTTAGAAGGTAACTAATTATGTCACTACATTGATATGCTTGTATTTCTATCAATACTTATTGCTATAAGATATACCATATATTATTGGAAATGGTTTGATGAGCATTTTTCAATATAAGTTTGATCATGTAAATCTGTCCAGCCATTCATGAGATATTAGTAAACAAAGCTTTTACAGTTATTGATAACCTGATATCTCTATTGTTTGTTGCTGCTCTTATACATTCTATATATGTGCAGATAGTCCTCATTTGAGGCTTTCTAGCACAGCTTAGTTTGTGAAAATTGATCTACTAGTTGTGAAGATACAAGCTGAATGAAGTTTGTGACACTAAATATAGATGCACATAGACTATGTACTAAAGGTATATAAAGTAGATACACCTGCACTAAGAATCTTACTGAGTTTTTTGTAATAAGCAATATCAGTTTTCTCTTTTAACTCAATACTCAGTTATTAGATACAATTCACACTTACTGATTTTATTTACAATGATAGTACAGAAGACAGAGGTAGAAAAGAACTTAATAAGTTAGACTTTGGGATAGAGTCAGAAGAAGTGCTATATAGATATCAGATATGGTTCACACTGGAAATGAAAGTTCACAAGATTGGCTCAGGAATGTATAGACTTATAAAATAACCTTGGCTTTAGCTTATGTGCTGTGCTATCTATCTGCTATATGATCATAACTTCAGATAAGAGGAAGAAGTCCAAGATAGAATTGAGCACTGATTAGTGTGTTGCTATTGAACACTAAAAATTAAGTTCAATAAGGATTATCTTTGTTAATTATTAGACTAGCAAATTACAATGTAATTACTAGTCTTATATACAAGAAGATAGTATAGGAGATACTTGGGGTTTTAGTGGTATAGTCCCTATCACTCCAAGTAGAGGTTTCAGTATTGAGACACTAACAGAAGTATAACTCTGTCATGAAAGACCAAGTTAAATAGAAGTATTTCCATTATGAAAGATGGAATCTTCTGATTATTGCATTACTACTATAAAGGTATGTTGCAAGAAAGGTGGGCTTGTAGATTAGGTATTGATAGGGTAGTATTACCACAGAGATGTATACTCTGGTCAGGTAGACTTGGCATATAATAGTATTCTTCTCTTAGGACTGAGTCTTTAAAGGCCTATTAAGTTTATTTGAAGAATCCTGTGATAGTGCCTAGGTTAACAATATAAAAATAGAAAAGAATTTTTTTCACCTTTTTTCTGTATTATCATATCTTCTCCCATTCTTTCTAATATCTTCCAAAACAATGCTGAGATGCTTAAAGAGTAGCACTGTGAAATATAGAGAAGGTACAAAAAGGAGCAATGGCTTCAAGCCCAATTGGAGGAGGAAGCAAAGGTCCATTATGTTGAGCATACTGCTCAAAAGATGAGGAAAGCAGTAGAGTCTAAGACAAGAGAGAAAGCTAGGAAGATGAGACTTGCAGAGGGAGAAGAAGAAGAAAAAGTTAGAGTATCTCCAGCAACTCTGAAACAAGATTCTAGCTAAGAATACTACTCTCTTGGGGGACACTGAAGGTTCCCAAGTCACAGAAACTAAATAGAAGGAGATTACCACTGAGAATAAGAAGAAATGATAGTCTTCTAAGATGGCTAAAGGAAAGCAACCAGGAAAGTACTGTGGAGATGCCAAGGTCATGATGGAGGATGCTAACCTCTATGAGAGGTATATATATACTGGGCAAAATTGCCTGATATATAACTCAAGATGAGTAAAAGAATATCTTTTTGTTTTTTTACTAATAGTGTTTCTTTCCTAGTCATTCTCTTACCTATGCCAGATATATTGCTATTCAGTAGTGGTATGTCCCACATACTAACACCAACTTTCTGGCCATGATCCCTATTTATAGTAGGGTCTTAAGTATTATTGAAAAGATACTCTGAAAACTTGTGGAGAAGTATTAAGATGTCAAGAAGTTTCTCTGGGACTTGGTAGAGGGCTAAAAAAGGATTAGGGCCACAGTTAAATGGAGGTGGTGTTTGGGAAAGAAACTATAGGATGCTAAGAAGAAGAGCAAGAAAGAAAACAGATACAATGAGAAGGAGTCTAAGGATGGCCCCAGAGAAAGTCAGGAGAAAGCAGAGAAGAGAACTCTGTCACTCACCTTCTGCTAGTGTAATTGTTTTGTTTTTTGATTTATTTTGAATTTTATTTTCTTAGTTTTATGTTGTACCTATTCTATGTAAGTAAGAAAATTAAGAGATAGAAATCAAAAGAAAGTCTGAAAGTTTGAAATAAAGTATATAGAAGCTAGGGTTAAATGAAAATGAGCAGACAGAATTGGAAGTGCATAGAGGCAGAAAACAAGTATAACAGCATGCTTAGGACAAAGGGAGTAGACTAGGCTTAGCAGAATAAGCAATATGAAAATTAGATACCAAGTTAGTAGCATGAGTAAGTTCAAATACAGGGATTCACTTAGATTCATCTTTGGTATCTTCATATCCTAGCTAGATTACCTTGTACAGGAGTTTACATACTTGTTGGTGATTGATTTTGGAGTCTATTATCTGAGAAATCTCATACTTGGATTCTCTATCAGTTATAACTGGTATAGAAGCTAGTTGTATTTTCTCTGGGAAAGAGTTAGACATGGTAGATTTGAGCATGGACATATGGAAAACTAGATCAATAGAGTACATAAACTCTGGGAGATGAAGGATAAACAATAGAGTACTGTCAGAGTTGTAAACCTTGGATGCTAGCTTTTTCATTTAATATTTTCTTTTCTACTTTTCATTTATTTTTCTATTTTCAGAACTTAGGGTCAGAGTTAATGTGACATCACTGTCACACTGTTGCAAATGGTCACATGAAGTGACTAGGTGTCACACACCAGCCACATGACAATGTCACTGTCACATAATCACATATCACATAGAAGAACATAGAAGGTTTTGAAAAGAGGATGTTATATAACATATTTAATACATGTTGACCTTAAGGCAAATACATGGCTATTTAGAGTAGGCTGGAAGTAGTTGGTGTTGTAGCAACCACTTATCACAATGACAAATGACCACACAAGGCAGTAAATCTCTTAATATCAGATTTAGAGTGGGAAGTTCACAAGAGAACTCAATAAGGAGCCTCTTCTTAATTAGAGTCCTATTTATACAAAGTTCTCATAGTCTGTGCTACTAATACTTAACCCTGCCCTTATATCCATGCTCCTTCCTCATGTTTGCCTCAAGGTTATCATGTTGTATATATGTACCCTGATATCATCTTCTAGATCCTTCTACCACCTTCTAGGCCTTATGACATCACATCATGTGACATGTTATGTGACTGCAGTGTCACATGCCTCTTCATTGTCCAAAAGAAAAGAAAAAGAAAACAAAATCCCTATAAAGTCAGAAAATAAAAGAAAATAAAATAAATATTGTTCATGTTCAAAGCATCCTATAACAGTTGGCATAGACCATGAGGTTTTAGTATATAAGGTAGACAATCCTGTACAGAGTTCTCTATTGAGTTCTTTTGTGTAAACACTATACAAGATTCCCTTTTCTTGACTTACTCTAAAGTCTTCAGATCATAACAAGTACCAGGCTGGGCAATGATTTCATAGGGTCCAAGATATTTTTTGGAGAGCTTCTTTAAAGGCCAAGTAGTTCTGAAGAACTAAGCCTTAACAAAGACTTTGTCATCTACTTTAAAATCAGGAATAGAAGAATGTTGTACATTAGTAGATTTCTGATAATACTGTTGAGCCATAAAGATTTCAGCTTTGAGGGTACTCTGTAATTTATTGAGATCTACAGCAAATTCATGGGCTTGGGAGGAAGCAATATTGTGTTCAGGGTGAACAGTATTGTTTGGATGATATCTCTTATTAGCAAAGAACAAAGAGACACTGGTAGTAGCACTTGGAACATTATTACAAGCAAACTCTGTAAAAGGTAGGAGTTCAGACTAGTTATCTTGCTGGTAATTACAATATACATGGAGGTGTTGCTCAAGGGTCTGATTCATGCATTCAGTTTATCTATCATCTTTGGGGTGGTAACCTAAAGTGAAGTAAAGCTGCATATTCAGAACAGTGCTTAAAGAACAGAAGAAGTTTGACACAAACTCTGAGCCTCTGTTTGGAGAACACATGGAGGACAAACAGACATGCTAAGTCTATAGATATGATGGTGTTATGGGCAGAAATAAAAATTGCCTGCTTGGTGAGCTAGTTGACTATGACCAAGATAGTATAAAATCTGAAGAATGATGGGAATTTCTTGATGAAGTCCATAGAAATGGAATTCCATGGACATTTGGAGATAGGAAGTTGTTTGAGAGATCCATAAGGCTTGTAACATTATGGCTTAGATTATATACAAGTGACATAGAACTTGGAAAATTGTTGTACATTAGCATAGAGACTGGGCCAGAAATATCTATGGCAAACTAGTTCTAGTGTTTTGTTTTGACTATAGTGTTCAGCAAGGATGTGATCATGATTATACTAGAGAATGTGTGTGCAGAGATTACTAGTAGATAGTATATAGATTCTGTTGTCAAGGAGAAGAAAACCATTCAGGTCCATAGACTATTGGCCATCTGTGGAGATGTATCTTGTAGCAATTAGGTCACTAGGGAGAGTTAAAAAGATGTCTTAGTGTAGAGTGTTCAGATCCATGACTGTAGCAATATAGAGAAAAGGAAAAAGTAAGACAGTAGCTTGTATAGAGACCACAAGTTGTTCTTGAGTAAAGATTGGTTTGAAGTTGTGAGGGTTGACTGTGGCATAGCTAGTATTTCCCCCTTTAGAATAGACATCCTACTATCTAGTAAGAGCATCCTGTTTGGTGCCAAGATGACTAGGATAGAACTTAATGACAAGATTGAACTGAGAAAGGTACTCAGACCACTGTGCTTGTCTCTGGGTCAACACTTTGGTAGTAAAAAAATACTTGAAGTTCTTATAATTCATAACAACATCAATGGGATAGGCTAGACCTTCTAGGTAGTATTGCCAAATTTTGAAAGCTTTAAAAATAGCAAGTAATTCCTTATTATGTGTGTTATAGTTCAACTCTATTACAGTGAAAGTGCAGAAGTAAAAGACAACCAGATGAACTTTATTTTCTTCATTCACAATGAAAAGGATTGCAGCAAGAGCATAGTCTGAAATATCAGTTTTCATGATGAGTTGAGCATTAGAAGTTCAAATAGGAATAGAAGTGAATGCCTTCTTGAGTGAGTTGAAAGTATCATGATAGGATAAGTTGAACTTCCAGGAAACATTCTTCTAGGTAAGATGTGTCAATAGAATGACAATGTTTAAGTAGTTGAAGATAAACCAGCAATAGAAGTTTGCAAAACCTAAGAGGGATTGAATATTCTTCACTTTCTTGGGCTCTGGCCAGTCTTAAATAATCTTTACTTTATTGTTGGATATAGTAAGGCCAGAAGGAGAAAAAATGTATTCCAGATACTTTACCAACTTGGAGTGAAATTCACATTTCTCTGCTTTAGCATAAAGGCCAGTCTTGCAGAAATGCATAAGTATTTCTTTAATATACTAGTAATATTTGGATATGTTATTCAAGTAGATGAGTATATTATCCAGATAAATCATAATATAGACATCCAAAAGATCAGGAAAAATATCATTCATGAATCACTGAAAAGCTGCAAGAGTATTGATAAGACCAAAGAGTATTACAGACTACTCAAATAATTTATAATATGTCTTAAAAGTAGTTTTCTATTTACTACTGTTAGCAATGTGAACCAAGTAGTAAGCATGGCAAAGATCTATCTTTGAATAAACCTGAGCTTTATGAGATGAGTTCAGTAGATCAGAGATAAGTGGGAGTAGATAGTGATTCTTTTTGGAAATGTGGTTAAAACTGCAGAAGTTGATACAGAGATGTAGTGAACCATCTTTCTTCTTGACAAATAAGACCAGTATACTATGTAGAGAGGAGATTGGTCAGATGAAACCTGTATTGAGGTTTTCCTTAATGAATTCCTTGAGAGCCTCTTGTTCAGATGCTGAAAGAGAGTATATAGGATCAACCAGAGGTTGAGCACCTTCTTTCATATTAATTTAGAGGTCATAAGGACAATGAGAAGTGAGAACTTTAGCTTTGGTTTTGCTGAAAACATCAGCAAATTCATGATACTCAGAAGGAATATTGGAAAGATTAGAAGGCTCTGTAAGTTTTGCAGAGTTAACCTGAATATCTAAAAAGTGAAGATAGATTTCAAAGTTGCTAGAGCTCAGAAGTTTTGATGTGTACAAGAATACTATAGCATTAATAATAGCAATGTTAGATCACTTGGAGGTAGACATAGAGGTCTCAGATGCAGGTATAGAAACTGTGGAATCTAATGATTGCAGAAGGGTATTAGGAAATGATAGGAATGCCAATGGTGTGTTGGCTATAATATGAGAGAAAGCAAGATTTTCCCACAAAGATAGATGAAATTTTATCAACCTATTTACCCAGTCAATCAGTGGATTGTGTCAGATGAGCTAGTTGTATTCAAGGACCAAAGAGCAGGAAGAATTGAGCAGAGTGACATAGAAATCCAGATTTATACAATCACTGGTAGAGAAGATTATGAACAGGTTAGCAATTTTGGAGATGATACTGTTTGATAAACCATCAAACAAGCAAAGAGCAACTGGAAGAGTTGTGGATGTCTTTGAGTAATGAGTATCCACAAATTTTGAGTTTACAAAGAAATAAGTAGACATAAAGTTGATGAGAGCTAGGAATAGGATTTTATTAAGATGATCCTGACCAAGGATCAAGAGAGAAGTAAGAGAGACAAAAAGTGAGTCAGATAGGACTTATTGCTATATAGGGAAGTTCAATATAACTCTCAGTCTATATAAAGTCCTAGGGATTGCTCTCTATTTTTCTCAGAGTTTCCTAAAAGCAGCTGTTAGAAGATTAGCAGTTGCTGAAGCACTATAGCCCTTAAGAGTGACCATGGTCTACTTCTTAAGGCAGAAGTCCAACTTGTGGTCTCCTATACTGTAATAGAGGTACAGATTATTTTTGAGCTACTTTTTGAACTCATCACTGGTTAACTTGCTGTTGCTGGCCAGCTTAAAAGAGAAATTCACCCATGAAGAATTTGACTGTTCCTTAGGAGCAGGGAACAGAGATGGTTTGGAAGGAGATTTAGCAGATAAAGCTACCAGAGATGTGTTTGCCTTATTTTGGGAGGTTACATAATTACCAGTAGTAGAAGCTTTTCCTTACTTCTAGAAGTAAGATTTAAGAGCCTCTTTTTCTATCTACTTGACATGGTGGTGTTTGCAGTTACATTCCTAGTAGCAGTAATTAATAGTCATTATATTACAAACTTAAGTTCTTAGTGCTGGACAAAAGAAAGAACCTTGTATAGGGTTTACATAAGAGAACTCAATAGAGAACTCCTTACAGGATTGTCTACTTTATATACTAAAGGTATATGGTCTGTGCTAAATACTTCTAGCCTACCTTAAACCACTAGGTGTATGCCTTAAGGCTAATATATATTGTGTATGTGGTATGATATCATTCTTCTAGTATCTTCTATGCTTTTCTCCTTGTGTCATGTGATTATCTCTTGCCCTAAGTTCCAAGACTAAGTCCACTTCTTGTGATCTTGACATTACCCCCTCTCAAGATTTCTCCTCTGGAGAAACTGACTTCTATTTTCGCCAGTTTCTTTCTAACTTTCTCAGATACTCTTTCTCGAACTTTTCATCATCCCATCCATACAGCAGCTTTGCCATATACTTTTCTGGTAGCTCCATTCTTTTGAATTTTTCCACCTCTGGATTTAGTTTTATTTTCTATTCCACCCCTTTCTATTGTTTTACTTCCACACTTAATCTTCCTTCAAACTCATCTACTAGTTCTCTTGTATGTTTTAAATCCTCCTTTTCCCATGTATCGTTCTCTGCTGTAAACCCCTTCTGTTATGAACTTAGGTCCTTAGGATTGGACAAAAGAACAACTCTTATATATGAGTAACACAAGAGAACTCGATAGAGAACTCTTCTACAAACTAGTCTATCTTATATAGTCCTACAGATGGTCCATGCTAACTACTGTGCACCCTACCCTAAACAACCATGTATAGTCCATAAGGCCAACATATGGTGTCCATGTTGTATAACGTCATTTGTTCTTGAATCTTTTACTAAATTCTCCCAAGTCTCGTGATCTGTCCTGTGACTATGCCATCAGGTTGTGACTGATGTGACAGCGTGACCGATCAGTCCTAACCCTAGTTGTTCTAAAAATAGAAAATAGAAAATAAAATGGAATGAAAATAAAAATGAAAAGTAAAATAAAGAAAATACTAAGTCCATTGTTTGTGAACTTGACACCTTCCAACACACCAGATACTAGTCTACTCCTTGCATTTTCCTTTTATTTAATACTTTTTCTATTTCCCATTCTTCAACTCCTTCTACTTCAATCGGTTTTCCTTCATCTTTCTTCTAGCCCTTTACTTGGTCCCTGTATCTTACTATCTGGCTAACATTTACTACCAGATAGATCTTCATTAACATAGGTAGCCATAGTTTGACTGCATTGGTCAATACTACCTCCTCTATTCTGTATGGCTCTATATATCTCTCTACTAGCTTCCTTACTGACTTTTCCTTGAATACCAAATCCTTGATACTTAATAAAACTCTGTCTTTTTTTTCCAGTTTTTGCTCTCCTTTCTCCTCTTGTCTACTTGTCTCTCCATATCCTTCTGTGCCTTCTTTAGTACTGTCCCTGCCTCCTCCTGTACTTTCTTCATCCTTTCTACAAACTCTGTTGCCTTTTCTATCTTTCCTCTCTTCCTTATATCTCCTCCTATTCTCAACTCTCTTCCATAGTTTGCCATGAAAGGTGAGACTTTGGTTGCTGTGTGAACTTTGATGTTTACTGCAAACTCTGCTGATGCCAACAACTCTGGCCAGTCCTTCTGCCTGTGCTTTACAAAGAACTGAAGATACTGTTCCAGCTCTTAGTTCATCTGTTTTATCTGCCCATCTGTCTATAGATGAAATACTGTTGATAATCTTGTCTCTATCCCCAGCATTCTATCCAACTTCTTTATCAACTCCACCATGAACTGTGGTCTCCTATCCAATACTACGCTTTCTGGCAGCCCATACAACTTCTATACATTATCTCTAAACAACCTTGCTAATTCTTTTGCTGATGTTCCTTTCATTGTTGCCACAAAATGTGTCATTTTTAACAACCTATCATATACTACCAGGATTGTGTTTTTCCCTGCTACTACTGGCAACTTTGTGATGAAGTCTACTGTTAGATATGTCTATGGCTTTTCTAGTACCTCCTGTAGTTTTAACTTCCCTGCTATCTCCTCAGTTCTATTCTTCATCTTCTGGCATAGGTTGCATCCTTCCATGTACCTCCTTACATCCCTTGTTACTCCTGGCCACCAGTAGTTCCTAGTGACCAACTCCACTGTTTTTCATTGCCCTCCATGCTGTTATAAGATGGAAGTGTGGACAGACTTTGGTAGGACTAGAGTTAGAATAGAAATAGAATAGTAGTATTATTATTAGTCTACAATGGAAAAAGAGCACATGACCTGGAAGTCATGTAAGATGATGTCATAGACCTAGAGCAGTCTAGAAGGGTCTAGAAAAGCCTAGACAATGATGTCAGGGAGTATGTACACCATATTGCTACCATATATAGGATATATGGATGTTAGGACAGGATGCACAGTCTTGCACAGTCACTGTGGAGTAGACATGAGGTAGACACATTGTTGTAGCATGGACCACCTGTAACTTATATAAATAGGGTAGCAATGCAGTGAGGGCTCCTTGTCAAGTTCTCTTGTAAATCCCCACTACTAGATAGCCAACTGTGAGCTTTGCTAAAGTAAGCATACTACGAGTGCTGTTCCAGCAAGTGGTTGCTACAATACATGCCCTGCTGCTGGCATGTCATAGTGTAGCTGAATTATCTCTATCTTCAGTTCCCTGTCCTTTGGCATGTATATCTTTCCTTTTTTTAACACCAGATCTCCTTCCATCCTCTATTTGTCTCCCTTGTAATTCTTTTACATTTGTCTTCTTCATCTCCTCTACTATCCTAACTACATCTTCATTCTTATTCCTAGCCTTCTTTATCTTTTCTACTATTTCTACTTCTAGTCCTTTTATCACTACTTCCTGTATACTATGTAACTAATTCTCTTTTACTACTACTTGATTTTTGTTGTTCTTTTCTACTCCTACTTTCCAATCCAGTCTTCTACTTAATCTGTCAGTCTTCCCCATTTTTGTTCTGGGAACATGTTTCAGAGTAAAGTCAAACCTGGACAGGTATAATATCCATCTTGCCTGCCATCAGTTTAACTTCTGTGCTTTCATGAAGTATTCCAAGTTCTTGTAATCTGTCCAAATTTTGAACTTGAATTTAGCACCCTCCAGTAGATGTCTCTAATTTTCCAACCCTCTAATAATCGCCAACATCTCCTTGTCATATATCTTGTAATTCCTCTCAGTCTCATTTAAAGATTTTGAAAGAAAAGCGACCAGCCTCCATAATCTATCCTTACATTCCATTGATAGAACTCCTTCCATTGTATAGTCTGATGCATCAACTTCCACTCTCATTTTTTTGTCTAAGTCTGGTGCTGCTAACACCAGTTCATTTGTAAATCTTCTCTTTAACTCCCCAAATGCCTTTTCCTATCTTTCCGTCCACTCCCACTTTTGGTCTTTCTTCACCATATTGTGCAGAGGTCTAGCTATGGATGCAAAATTCTCAATAAATCAATAATAGTAGTTTGCCAGTCCTAGAAACTTATGAACATTTTTTGATGCACTTAGATGTTGGCCATTTCAGTACTCCCTACAGCTTTTCTCTCTCCATTTTAATCCCTTCTGGTTCTATCACTACTTCTAAAAATCTTATCTCTCATATCTTCTACTTGCATTTTTCTGGCTTCACATACAAGTCATTCTCCTTCAGCCTCCTTATGACTTCTACCACAATTTCATCATGCCCATTCTCTGATTCCATTTCCACTATTATATTGTCTATGAAGGCAGCCACTTTTTCTGTGTTGATCAAATCCCTCAACAACTCATTTATCATTGTTTGAAACATTGCTAGCAAATTGGTTAATCCAAAGAACATTGCCATTGGTTCAAAGGACCCCTCCAGTATGGTAAATGCTGCCTTCCACTCATCTCCCTTCTTTATTTTCATGTTATTATATCTCCACCTAAGATCTATTTTTGTGAAGACCTTTCTCATCCCAATGTTTTCTAAGATGTCTGATATCAGAGGGAGTAGATAATTATTCTTTATTGTCCACTTGTTCAAATACCTGTAGTCTTGCACCATCCATTTCTTTCCATCCTTTTTCCCTACAAAGAATACCAGTGTCATTTATGGTGAATTTGACAGCCAGATATATCTCTTTCTCAGCTGTTCTTTTATGAACTCCCTAACCTTCTCTCTTTTCTCTCTTGACAACAGATACACCTTCCCTTTCCTTGGCACAAATTCTTCCTTTACTTCTATTGCATGGTCCCATACCTTCCTTGTTGGCATCCTCTTGGATTGTTTCTTTCTAAAGATCTTTATCCATTAGTGAAATTTTTCTGGCACTAACTTCCTTACTTCTGCCTTCAACCTTGCTGCTTCCTCCTCCTCATCCCAAATTTCCCATTTCTCTGCTACTCTTTTTATCTTTACTGTTTTCCCCCCTTTTTGCCTCCTCTTTTCCCACTTTTCCCATTTCTTCCCTACTTCTTCTTTTATCTCTTCTTCCTTTTGCTTCTACCATCCCAACTTCCCCTGTTCCAGCCTCCACTACTTCCCATATTCTTCTGAATACCTTATCATCTTCACCTCCCCTATTTTCCAATCAATCTCATGGTTGTAGTGGGCTAGCCATGGCATCCCCAGAATCACCATCCATTTCTGCCTCCAATAACATTGATCTCCATTCTTTCTCTATATTTCTGATAGTAAATATTTACTTCTACCATGTGTTTGACTGGCCCCTTTTTGTTAAGCAAGCCATCCATATTCCTCACATGCATCAGTCTTTCTAATTTGTTCAACTTGAATCCTTGCTTCCAGGCAAACTCTAAGCTCATTACTAGCTCCATTGCTCCACTATCCAGTAACACTTCTACTGTTATTCCTTCTTGCATATCTATCCTCTCTAGTCCAATTTTTACCATTATCTCTCTTAATAGTCTTCCTTCTGTTTTTCTTACTTCTTCCCTAGCTCCCTCTGATTCCGATATATCAGCGTTTATTTTCATGGCTAATACATTAAATCTATTATAAGAATCTAGTCGAGAAACTCTAGATTCTTCTCCTCTTTTAAATGATTCAAGTGTTCATGATTTCTCTCAATGTTCCACCCCCTATATTCCAATCTTCTTCTGTCTACTATCCTTGCTCTTCTTCAATTTCTATAATAATAGGCCATGTGCCCAAATCCTCTGCAAGTGTAGTGGTTCCTCCCCCTGTCTACTTCCATAGTATAGGGGTCTCTTCTTGGAGCCCCTATTACCTATCCTTGCCCCCACACCATCACTGCATTGGTCCTTTCTACTCCCTCCATTGGAGTAGGCCTTGTTGTTGCCTGTTGAGAAGACATTTGCTTTCTCTGCCACACTAAGGGTCATGGCAATATCTGTTGTTGTTCTTGTCTAGGAGCTCATTCTGTTTGTTTCTTTCTCTCCCTTGACTTTTTCTCCTCTTTCTTGCTCTTCCTCCAATTCCTATCGAGGGCCATTGCCCTCTTGTACCACTACTCAATAGAGCCAGGTTGATTTTTGGCCTCTATTAGCTTCTTTCTTATTACACTGTTTATTCCTCTTTTGAATTCCTCCACCAACAGTCTCCCTTCATACCCACTTCTCCTTGCTGTTCTCTTAAACTCCTGAACAAATTCTTCTATCATTCTCTCTCCTTATTCTAGCTTTCTTAGTTCTGCTGCCTTTACCAATTCCTCCCTACTGATTTGAACTCTAATTCCTCCACCTCCAGGTCCTCCAATACATTTTCCTTCCACACATCTGCCAATCCTCTCTATATATAGAACAGTACCCATTGAATTTGTTTCTCCAGTAGCACCTCCCTCATCCTCATTTTTACATATAGCCTGTATACTGTTACAAATCCTGAGACCTTTGCTGAGGTCCCATCAAATACCTGTGGTTTTGCTACTTCTGTGTTTGTTGCTCCTCCTCCTCCTCTTTCTGCTACTTGCTTGGATAATGTTGTGATTTGTTCTTGTAACTGCCTTATAATGGTGGAGTAATTGGATTGGCTCATTTAGTAAGGTGGTGGTGGTGATAATGATAATGATAGAGGGGTAAGGGGTGGTGGGATAGGCTATGATTGTTCTTGCGTTAAAAGAACTGATCCTACATTAGACTCAGTTTCTGACTCGTAACCTGAAGCCAAGGAAATCTCAATAAGTGATAGCAGGTCTTCTTCTTGTCCTGCCTACACTACTACTAACTACTTCTACTACTACCCTAATTGGAATGTAAATGATTTTGTCTTAAGAAAGACATTCTACTCTAGGCTGGATCTGAAGGGCACCTGCCATTCCTCTGCATGTACAGGTCACAAAGGGATACTGCAGCATGAGGCTTCTGTGTGAAACTAACTATCTAGCACATCTACATAAGGTAATATGTCTACTTGCACCAGTGGGCTTTGGTACAACTAAACAGCTAGGCTTCCTTTGCCTAACTAGCACTCCCCTTAAGTCTAGGGTCTGGCTGTTCCTTTTTAACTAAAGGGTGGTGTTTCCCTTCAGTCGAGGATGATAAGAGAGTAAGGGTAGAGAGAGCTTGGTATTGAGCAGTCTCAAAAAGTGTAATCAAGTTCTAATGTTATGAACTTAAGTCCTTAGTGCTAGACAAAAGAAAGAACCTTGTATAGGGTTTACACAAGAGAACTCAATAGAGAACTTCTTACAGGATTGTCTACTTTATATACTAAAGGTATATGGTCTGTGCTAAATACTTCTAGCCTACCTTAAACCACTAGGTGTATGCCTTAAGGCTAACATATGTTGTGTATGTAGTATGACATTATTCTTCTAGTACCTTCTATACCTTTTTCCTTGTGTCATGTGATTATCCCTTGCCCTAAGTTCTAAAAATAGAAGATAGGAAAATAAATTGGAAAAGAAAGTAAAAATGAGAAAAGAAAATAAAGAAAACTAAGTCCACTTCTTGCAATCTTGACACATTACCAAAGTGTACATGTTCTGGAACAAGATAGGTTTATCTTATTTCCAGATAGAGATAGGATCCTGAATCTGATTTGGAAGCTCCTAGTAATAATGATAGTATAGAACACTATTCTCCCAACCTAATTGGGAGATATAGCATATGAAATCCATATTATAAGTGGAAATATTATTGCTAGACTTTATACAGAGATTGTCCAGTATATTGGCTACTTTACTAACAAGGTCCAAAAGACCAAAATGTTAATGTAGCTTGTTAATAAAAAGGTTCCAATTGGAGAGCCAGTCTTGCAGAATACTCTGGTTTTCTTGGTTGAGACATATCTCAAACTAGTTCTAAACTACTCCTGTAAGATAAGTCATTACAAAGTTAGTACAAGATTGGCATGAAAATAGAGACAACATTAGAATAGGAAATTATTGAGCTTGTCAGACTTAGTGCTACTAAAAGTGTTGGGGATATGAGCTTTAGTTCTTCTTGAATTAGTGTTAGAACTGAGGGTCTAATTAGCATTAAGTATATTTGCAAGTTGACCAAGTATATTGGCCAACTGTGTTAGAGTTCAAGATGGTAGACTTTAACTATTTTCTTTTCTTTTCTTATTTTTCATTTCCTTTTCATTTATTTTTTAGGGACTTAGGGTTAGGGTTAGTGTGACGTTACTGTCACACTGTCACAAATTGTCACATATCAGTCATATGATCATGTGTCACATTAGAAAGACATAGAAGGTTTTGAAAGGATAATGCCATATAGCATGTATAATATATATTGATCTTATAACAAACATATGGCTATTTAGGGTAGGCTAGAAGTAGAGTAGCACAGACCATGGGGTTTAGTATATAAGGTAAACAATCCTGTACAGAGTTCTCTATTGAGTTCTCTTGTGTTAACCCTAATATAAGGATTCTTTTACTTGATCCACTCTAAGGTCTTGTAATTGTAACAAATTGCTTATTAGTATTTTTGCTCTAGTAGGGTTTTGATCATGAGTGAGTAGAAGAAATGGGTCTATTAGATATTAAATTAGTAATAGGATTAGTAGCAGGAATATTCTTCCAATTGAAATTATTGTCTATAGAAACAATACTTAGACCAGAGATAAGCAAAACTATCTAGCCAGGTTAAATAGTATGAAATGGAAATCTTGGAGATGATTAGTCTCTTTGATAAATACATTTTAAACATCATAGAGCATTTGGTGGATAGGCAAGATTATCACTGAAATGCAAAATAATATTAAAAGATATCCCAAGCAGTGGAACTTGTTATAAGATGAGAAAGTATAGACAGACTTTAGTGAGATATTTATAGATAGTTATATTATTAGCCTATGACAAGAGAGAGAAGGCATGTGACTGGGAAGTCACATGACATGATGTCATAAGGCCTAGAGCAGTCTGGAAGAATCTATGGTCTAGAAGGATCAAGAAGAGTCTAGAGATAAAGTGACATCAAGGAACATGTTAACAGCATGGTTTCCTCATGGTGCACACATGGATGATGGAGATGAAGAGTAGGGTTTTAGTGTATGATGTCAGGACACATGTATATAGCATACTGGTCTTGAGGTAGATATATAGTGGATAAGTAATAAAACATGAGATAAATTAGTAATAGACATGAGGACAGGGCATGGACATTAGGGTAGGATGCACAGCAGATGCGTAGTTGTAGCATGGACCATGGATAGTTATATAAATAGTTGGTAGAATACTGTTGTGGTTCTCTATTGAGTTTTCTTGTGAATTATACAACTCATATTTCCTACTAGATATTTGCTCTTGAGATTTACTTGTAGTGCTGCTATTGAATATTGGTCTAGTGGTTGCCACAACAGGACTAGAGTTAACATTGAAAATTTACAGCAAGAGGAAGCTATTTGAACTTGAAGTGTGAAAAGATTGTTTTGTAGACAGGACTGTAATAGAGAATTTTTTAGTAGACAGAACTGTTTAGAAGTGATAACAGACTTGGAAGTCTGATAATACCATCAGGTGCAGTTCACACCAGGGGTAAAAGTTTACAAGATTAGCTCAGAGATGTATAGACTTGTAAAATAACCTTAACTTTAGCTTATGTGCTGTGTTATTTATCTGCTACATGGTCATAATTTCAGATAAGAGGAAGAAGTCCAAGATAGAATTGAGCACTGATTAGTGTGTTGCTATTGAACACTAAAAGTTAAGTTCAATAAGGATTATCTTTGTTAATTATTAGACTAGCAAATTACAATGTAATTACTAATCTTATATACAAGAAGATAGTATAGGAGATACTTGGGGTTTTAGTGGTATAGTCCCTATCACTCCAAGTAGAGGTTTCAGTATTGAGACACTAACAGGAGTATAACTCTGCCATGGAAGACCAAGTTAAATAGAAGTATTTCCATTATGAAAGATGGAATCTTCTGATTATTGCATTACTACTATAAAGGTATGTTGCAAGAAAGGTGGGCTTGTAGATTAGATATTGATAAGATAGTATCACTGCAGAAATATATATTCTGGTTATGTAAACTTGTTATATGACAATAGATTATATGTTGTATAGTTGTAATTTTAGATAACAATAGTTTAGACAGATGTATATAAGTGTAATACAACTTAAGTTGATAATTAGACTAAGAAAAATAGTACATGATGGACTATGTATTGTGGCAACCACTAGACACAAAGTTCAATAGCAGCACTAATGAGTAAAGCTCTCAGTAGGCTATCAAGTAGGGAATTCACAAGAGAACTCGATAGAGTTCCTAGTACAAAGTAGTCTACCTTATATGCTACTACTCATGGTCCATGCTCACTACTGTGTACCCTACCCTAAATGACCATGTGTATGATATGAGGTCAACATGTGTTGTCCATGTTATATGACATCACTTCATTCCAAAACCTTCTACTCCATTCTCCCAAGTCTCATGATCAGTCTTGTGACTCTTGCCATCAACTTGTGACTGATGTGACAGCATGACTGATAACACCTAACCCAAGTTGTTCTAAAAATAGGAAATAAAAGAAAAAATAAAAACAAAATGAAAGAAAGAAAATGAATGAAGTCCACCGTCAACAATCTTGACATTACCCCCCTCTTAAGGTTTCTCCTCCGGAGAAACTCTCCAGTCTCTTCTCCTTATCTTTTCATTTTCTTCCTCCATTTTTTCTTCTATCATCTTTAAATGTTTACTTTCATCAATTTGTCTATCATCCTTCCACTTTCTCCAATTCCTTTCCAATTTGTTTAAGTATTCCTCCTCGAATTTTCAATCATTCCATCCATACAACAATTTTGCCGTATACTTCCCTGGCAGCTCCATCTTTCTGTATTCTTCATCCTCCCCCACTTGTTGTCTCACTACTACTTCCCCCTGTTCGAACTCTTCAATCAACTCCTCTGCATTTTTTAAGTTTTCTCTTCTCTCCCAAGTGTCTCCTTCAGCCGTAAATCCCTTTCATTGTATTAAGTACTTCTCTACTCCCCTTATTTTTTTCTTGTTTAATATTTTTTCAACTTCCCATTCTTCTACTCCCTCTACCTTTACTAGTTTCTCTTCTTCTTTCTTTTGTCCTTTAACCTGCTCTTTATAACGCACTATCTGGCTTACGTTCACCACTGGATGAATCCTCATTGAACTTGACAATTGTAACTTTACCGCATTTGAGGATACCACTTCTTCTACCACATACAGTCCTACATACCTCTCCATCAACTTCTTGCTTGGTCTTTCTTTAAACACTAAGTCCTTAGTGCTCAGTAGTACCCGATCTCCTTTCTTCCACTCCTCTGTTTCTTTTCTTTCCCTATCTGCATATCTCTTCATCTCCTCCTAAGTTTTTCTTAAGGCTGCTTCTACTTCTTTCTGAACTTTCTTCATTCTTTCCACAAACTCCATTGCACTTTCTACTTTCCCTTTCCTTCGAATATTCCCTCCCATTCTCACTTCCTTTCCATAGTTTGCCATAAACAGTGACACCTTTGTTGCTGTATGTGCTTTATTGTTTATCGCAAACTCTGTTATCACTAACCACTCTGGCCAATCCTTCTGTCTGTGTTCAATAAAGAACCTAAGATATTGTTCTACTTCTTGGTTCATTCTTTCAGTTTGTCCATCTGTTTGAGGATGGAAAGTGGTTGACAATTTGGTTTTTATTCCCAGCATTCTGTTCAATTCCTTAGTCAATTCCACCACAAACTGCAGTCCTCTATCCGACACCACACTCTCCGGTAATCCATGCAGTTTCTATACATTGTCCCAGAATAGTCTCGCCAATTCCTCTGCTGATGTTCCTTCCGTTGTTACCACAAAATGTGTCATTTTTGACAACCTATCGCATACTACCAATATCGCATTCTTTCCTGCAACTACCAGCAATTTTGTAATGAAGTCCACTGTTAAGTATGTCCACGTCTTTTGTGGTACTTCACTCAGCTTCAACTTCTCCGCTGGTTTCTCTGCCCTATTCTTCATTCTCTGACATAGATCACATCCCTCCACATACTTTCCAACATCTCTAGTCACCCCAGGCTACCAATAGTTCCTTGTTACCAACTCCACTGTTTTCCACCTTCCTCCATGTTCTACCGCCAGTACATCATGGTGTAACTGGATTACTTCCACCCTCAGTTCTTCATCCTTCAGCACGTATACCTTTCCCTCTTTCAGCACTAGATCTCCTTCTATCTTCTACTCATTTCCTCTCAACTCTTTAATCCCAGCCTTCTTCATCTCCTCTACTACTCTAACTACATCCTCGTCCTTACTTCTTGCCTTTTTTATTTTTTCTACTAAATTTACTTCAGGTCCTTCTACAATTACTTCATACATACTATGAATCCAGTTATCCTTAATAAATACTTGGTTCTCGTTGTCCTTGTCTACTCCTATTTTCCAGTCTGCCCTTCTACTAAGTCCATCCGCCTTTCCCATCTTAGTCCCTACTACATGCTTCAAAGTAAAATCAAATCAAGACAAATATAACACCTATCTAGCTTGTCTCCTATTGAATTTTTGCACTTTCATGAAATATTCTAAGTTCTTATGATCTGTCCAAATCTTGAACTTAGATTGCGCTCCTTCTAGCAAGTGTCTCCATGCTTCTAATCCCCTAATAATTGCCAGCATCTCTTTATCGTATTTTTCATAATTTCTCTCCATTTCGTTTAATGACTTAGAAAGAAATGCCACTGGCCTCCACAATTTATCTTCATACTCCATTGACAATACTCCTCCTGTTGCATAATCTGACGCATCTACTTCCATCCTCATTTTTTTATCTATATCAGGAGTTACCAATACCGGCTCCTTAGTAAACCTCTCCTTCAACTCCTTGAATGCCTTCTCTTCTCTCTCTGTCTACTCCCACTTTTTATCTTTTTTCACTAAATTGTGTAATGGCCTTGCCACTGTTGCAAATCCTTCTATGAACTGGCAGTAGTAATTTGCCAGTCCCAAAAATTTCTGGACATCTTTGACACATTTTGGCGTCAGCCACTCCAAGACTCCTTTTACTTTCCCCTTTTCCATCCTAATCCCCTCCAGTCCTATTATTACACCTAAAAATTCTACCTCCCTCACCTTTCACTTGCACTTCTCTGGCTTCACATACAAGTCATTTTCCTCTAGTCTTCTTATTACTTCTGCCACCAACTCGTCATGTCCTTCCTCCATTTCTGTCCCCACTATCACATCATCAATAAAGGTGGCTACTTTTCCTGTGTTGATCAAGTCTCTTAGCAACTCGTTTATCATAGCTTGAAAAGTTGCTGGTGAGTTCGTCAACCCAAAAAACATTACTGTAGGTTCAAATGACCCTTCTAGTGTCGTGAACGCAGCTTTCCACTCGTCCCCTTCCTTAATCCTCACGTTGTTGTATCCCCACCTCAAGTCCATCTTCATAAACAACTTCTTTGTACTAATATTTTCCAAGATGTCTGAAATTAAAGGAAGTGGATAATTGTTTTTTATCATCCACTCATTAAGATAACGATAGTCCTGCACCATCCTCTTTTTGCCATCCTTTTTTCCAATGAAGAATACTGGCGCCGTTTGTGGTGACTTAGATGGCCAGATGTAACCCTTCCTCAACTGTTCCTTCACAAATTCTCTCACCTCCTCCCTCTCTTCTCTTGACAAAAGGTATACTTTCCCTTTTCATGGCATGAACCCCTCCTTCACATCTATTGCATAATCCTACAATTTCCTTGTAGGCATTCTTTCCAACTGCTTCTTTCCAAACACTTTTATCCATCTATGGAATCTCTCCAGTACCAACTTTTTTGCTTCCGCTTCTGACTTTGCTGCTTCTTCCTCCTCATCCCATATCTCCCATTCTTCTGCTACTTTCCTTACTTCTACTGTTTTTCCCTTTTTTTGTTTCCTCTTCTTCTCCTTTTCTTCTTTTCTTTTTTCTGCTTCCTCCTTATCTTCTTCTTCTTTCTTCTCTGGTGTCAATGGCAATGCACTTTACTCCTCTCCTTACAACTCCATACAAGACCATTCTCTAAAATTGTGACCATACAGCTTGTAGGAGGCACAATATATAAGTTGAGGCCAAGATTATTCTGACAAGTCTGCATCACTAAGCTCATTGTAGGAGCTTCTACACTCTGTGCATATCTGAGCCAACTCCATGGACTTTCACCTTCAAGTGCGAACTATACCTAACACTCTAAGAAATGTTGTTGAAACTCCATGAATGTCAAGATCATAGAAAGTAGACTTAGTTTCTTTTTATTTTTTGTCCTCACTTTTATTTTATTTTTGATTTATTTTCTATTTTTCCATTTTTAGAACCATGGTTAGGATTAGAGTGACAACCAGTCATGGTCACAAGTCATAAGACATAATGGAAGGAAGTAAAAGGTTCTAGAAAAAGTAACATCATACAGCATGTATACCACATGCTAATCTTATGCTTAACACATGGTTATTTAGGGTAGGTTGTATAGTAGCTAGCATGGACCATCTAGTTAGGTATATAAGGTAGACTACTTTGTAAAGAGCTCTCTATTGAGTTCTCTTGTGTTACCCAATACAAGGTTCCACTCTTAAGTCAACTCTAAGGCTTTTGAGTTATAATAATGAAATCGATAAGGAGTGCAGAGTCTAGTTCTCAGGTTGATAGATGATTGGAAGTGTACAGATATCAGATAGTATATAACATCAGTTTTAAGTCATAATAAATGGTTTTACTGAAAGTTAAACTACTAACTGCTTGAAAGCTTAACATTATGTTAAAAACAAACTAGTTACTAATATTATGTCTTAAGACTTAGGGTCAAAGTCAAAAGAGTAAATCTTGGATTGGATTAATTATAAGAGAACTTAATGGAGTTCCTAGTACAATATATCTACCTTATATACTATACTATACTACTGTATCTATTATAATTGCCTTCTCATGTCTATAGCATAACTTCAATGTGATTATAGGGTTCAGAGTTCATTTCTTTATGATATAATGATTGGCTGCACTATAACTAGTATCAGTCAGCACCTTATATAGTAGGCACTGTTTTCTTGTTTTTTCCTCACCTTCTTTTTATATCTTGTAATGTCATAAATATATATGTTATATGTTTTTCTCAAGAACAGTAGATATATATAGTTGTAGATATAACTCTGTATCTTTATACTTTACCAATTGATCCTTTTTTATCTCTTAACTCAAGTTTTTGCCTAAGTTGCAATCTGAGCCAAGTCTAAGTTTATAACAGCATTTAGCCTACTCTAAAGGCTATATATAAGTCTTAAGGCCAACATATATTAAGCACATTATATAACATCATTGTTTTAGAAGCTTCTACTGCTTTCCATCATGACTATGTGACTGGGTGACCATGACTGTCACACTAAACCCTAACCCTAAATAAAATTAGAATGGAAATAAAAACAAAATAAAAAACAAAAAATAAAAATAAAGTTTTTTATTCATGATTCTAACAACTAAACTATTATAATATTAAGTTTAAAGAGTTAGACAAAAGAAGAAACCTTGTATTGAGATAACACAAGAAAACTTAATGGAGTTTCTAGTACAAAACTATCTATCTTATATATACTAGACTACTGGTCTATACTATACTTCTATTAGCCTATTCTAAAAAGTCATATATTATTCTTAAGGTTAATATGTGTTAAACACATTATAGTGATGTTATTTCCTTGTCATATACAAGTCCACCTGTCCGGAAAACTACATCTCTGCAGTGATGCCACCTCTGAACCATACAAGCCCGCCTTCCACGGTGGCCACCTTTCTCACAACATGTCTCATGGCGGTACTGCAACCCTCCGGATATTCCATCTTCCATGACAGAGATACTCCTATTCAACTCGGTCTTCCATGATGGAGTCACTCCTGTTAGTGTCTCAACACTGAAACCTCCACTTGGGGAAATAGGGGTTTTACCACTGAAGCCCCAAGCATCTCCTATACTATCAGTTTGTATATAAGACTAGTAGTTACACTGTAATTTGCTAGTCTGATAATCGATGAAGATAACCTCTTATTGAACTTGATCTCCGGTGTTCAACGGTGACACACCAATCAGTACTCACTCCCACTCGGACTTTCCCTCCTTCATCTAAAGTTGCGATCACACAGCAGATAGACGGCGCAGCACATAAGCTGAAGCCAAGGTCGTTCTACAAGTCTATTCTGCAGACTTCCACCCCGGTATGAACCATGCCTGACATTCCTTCTAGAAACTTCTTGTCAAACTTACAAAGTTTGGATCCAAGTGTTACAACTCAAAAACCTTAGAGCAAGTCAATAAGAAGAACCTTGTATTAAGGTTAATACAAGAGAACTCAATAGAGAACTCTGTACAAATTTGTGTTGTGGCAACCACTAGACACAAAGTCCAACGATCACACAACGAGCAAACCTCTTAAGGCGGATATCTAGTGGGGATTTCACAAGAGAACTCGACAAGGAGTCTCTGCTAAATTATCATCCTATATATACTAACTACATCTGGTCCGTGCTACAACCTCATGTCCGCCTCATTTCCT
>JAJOHK020000438.1:0-26036 GCA_022457215.2 Leucocoprinus gongylophorus | reverse complement strand
AGCGTTGTTGCATTCAATGCGGCAAACTTGGCATGAGTATGTCGAACTCTCCGCATCGTCTTGATATTAGTGTTCATCATATTCAGCAGCGCTTTGGGATTCTCGATATACATTGATGCTTCGTCCACTATCACATCTTGTGTCTTCTTCCGCCGCTTGGGTTTAGGTTCGTATTCGGGCACGGATGAGGGTTGATGGGAGGAATGGTTGCACGAGGACGTAGATATAAGTGAAGAACAACATGTGGAGTATAACGCCAAGGATGAGGATGAGGATGAGGAGGAGCGACCTTTGATCTCAGAAGATGAAGGACCAAAAGGGATAGGGGGGACACCATTTGCAAGTAGGGTATCTGATTGTGCTGCGGCCCACCAAAGGTCAGACAACTCCTCTTCGACTTGGTCTTGTCCGGGAGATTGAGGAGCAGAGTAGGGTGCCACAAATCGTGCGCGCTTCCGCGGCCGGTTATTCGGCTCATTAAGTGATGATCTTACAAGAAACTTGAGTCATCAAGAGAATATGAGGATTATAAGATAACGCACAATTTCCGTTTGTCTCCCACGATTCCGTCAGCCTCTGCCGAGTTCTCTTCCTTTAGGATTATCATGTCTGCCTCATCTTTCCCTTTGCTATCCAACAGCGAAGAAGGTGCAATGTCCTTTAACAGCTGCATCAACTGCAAATTCGGCTTCTCCAAGGCAACAGCCACTTCTTCATCAAGTCCGAAGAACATAGCCATGGCCTCGGGCGTTCGTGTTATAGCAGAGGATTCAGAAAATGGTATGTTGGTGGACTGTCTGTAGAGGGATGGTGAAGGTCTAATGGTCGCCATACCCGGCGTACCACTCTTCGCCGAGGAGTACGACGGCGAGCGAGTATGTGTCGGACTGACGCCATTCATCTTCGGTAGCAAACCAGTATATTCAGCCCCTAGTTCATACGGGATCGAAGGATCGGTGCGTTCGCGCCGGTCGGTAATATGTCTAAGCAAGCGGTCTGCCTTAGCCTTGAGGCGTTTAACACACTGTCGGAGCGGGTGATTCTGATTTGGCCCCCATTGTTCAGTACTGACCCGGCACAACATCTCGGGAACTCAACATACGTCTGATGCGTTGTACGTATAGCAATTGGACCAGATGAGTTCGAGGTCGTCCTTAAACTCGCGCTTTGACTTGTACTGTTTCTGTTTAACTTTCTTGGCCATAGTTTGGAAATCCATGGGATTTAAAATAACTATTAGATTTCAGAGCAAACGAGATCACACTGAGCAGTAGAACGAACCGTCGTAATAATCTGGGACCTCCGCTTTTGATACTGGCTTGAGAAACGCTTCTGCATCGCGGTTATCCTATCAAGTGACAGCGTGAATAAATTATCGTCGCACACGGTCATTGAGCCACGGACGAGAGGTAAAGACTTTAGATCGGCAAGAAGACCTTCCAAAGCATCATAGAACGCATCTGAAAGCTTATTGTCAGCGTTTTGTTTCTGAATGGTCAACGTTAGCCATGGTTTCAGATCGAAGTAAGAACAAACATACCCGGCCTTCCTTGACGGCATTGAGGAGGAGGCGAAGGTCGGTTGGCGGCTTTGCATTACTCTCAGTAAGCGTACGGAGTAGATTCTAAGTATAAATTAAGTCCTGTTGCTGCAGACGATGATGGGCAACGTACATTCATCCTCCCCGCCAACGTCGTACACACCTCCAAGAAACAACCCCTTTCAGACTCCGACAGCCCCCAGTTCAAGCACATGCAAATATAGTCACTGGTTTGACTCTGGTAGGCTTTATGAATGACTGAGTATATGACAAAAAAATATCTATCATTTGCTTTGAAATAGCTAATTCTCTAGTCTTTGACTCTCCCCTTTTCATTTGGGCTTAATTCTAGCTATTCTCTTAAAACACTGATTTTTATATAAATTTGCACTTCTTAAGTTTTATTTCTCTATGTTTAGCTTATCATTATTCTATGATGAACTAAAACCTAGTCTAACTCTTTATATTAGAGTTTACTACAAAAATAGTAGCTATCTTAGAGTATTAGAAGATCAAGCTGCTATTGTCATAAGTTTTACTGTCTCTAGATATTAAACACAATTCATACTTAAAATACAAAGAGTCTAAGATTTGAAGGCTTAAGATGTTATGATCTCAAAACCTTAGAGTGGGTCAAGAAAAGGAACCTTGTATTAGAGTTAATACAAGAGAACTCAATGGAGTTCTTGATATAAAACTGTCTACCTTATATATGCTAGACTACTAGTCTATACTACACTTCTATTAGCCTACTCTAAAAAACCATGTATTTTTCTTAAGATCAACATGTGTAATACATGTTATATGATGTCATCTTGTTTCAGGACCTTCTATAATGTTCCATGTATTACATAATCATGTGATAGTGATATATGATGTTACACTAACCCCTAACCCTAAATCTCCAATAAGAAAACAAATGAAAAGAAAAATGAAAATAAATCAAGTCCACCATCTTCAATTCTGACATAAAAGCTTGAAAAGTAGAGAGAAGTAAATAAAACAGTACTAATCAGACTAGAAATGCTCAATATTACAACTTAAGCTTAAAGGGTTAGAGCAAAAGAAGAATCTTATATTAGTTTAATACAAGAGAACTTAATAGAGTTCCTAGTACAAAGTATCTATCTTATATAAGTGTTAGAATTGAAGATGGTAGACTCTATTTTATTATTTTCTTGCTTTTATTTTCATTTATTTTCTTATTTTGAACTTAAAGTTAGTTAGGGTATAGTGTAACATCACATGTAACTGTCACAAGCTATCACATAATTATATATTATACAGAAAAATATAGAAGATTCCAGAATAATAATATTATATGGCATGTTTACTATATGTTAATCTTATAGATAGTATAGAATCTTTAGAATAGATTAGGTTAGATAAGATTTTACACAGACCAACTAGCTAGCATATATAAGATAGACACTTTGTACTAGGAACTTTATCAAGTTCTCTTATATTAACCTTCATATAAGGTTTTTCTTAATACTTTGAGTCTTAAATCATAACAACTATATCTAATCTACTCTCAAGGCCATACATTTTACATAAGGCCAATATAATAATTATGTTATTATAACATCATTGTTCTAGAACCTTTTATACTTTTCTCTATATTAGATGATAATGTGATTATGGCTGTGACAGACATCATATCTTATCATGCTATGTGACAGTTGTAACAGTCATGTATGATATCATACTATAATCTCTCAACTTAGTTTTAATAAATAAAATCTGATATTTAAGTAAGATTCATAAGAAAGCTATTAGGACAATTAGGCAAAAGAATAGATAAGCTTTGAGACTTTAAGAAACCTAAGTTTATTGCTATTATTGTAATCATTACTTATTTTCAAGAAATCTAAGAGAACAGAATAAGGTTTTTAGAGATGACTACTACTCTTTATATTCTAGAAGCCTATTATAATTACCCTTATTTGAAAATAGAATGGTGGAATCATTATGACTAGACACAGCTAGAATGGAGAGATAAGATGGTATATAATAACTGGATAAATACTAGATAAGTTAATGAATAATGAATAGTAACTAAATAGTATATAATCTCAAATATTTACAGATAACAAAATAAAATGTCTGATAGATGTAAAAATACTAATATATCTTATCTATTAGAGCAATTAACAGGATCTGCATAGTTTCACAGACTTTTACAATGTCTAGAAAGTTCTAAGAGAACAAAATAAGAACTCCTAAAAACAACAACTATTCTAAATACTACTAAAATATATTTCAATCTAGCAAAACAATGCTAACATAACTAGAGAATTATAATGACCAAATAGTTAGAAACCTTGATAAAAGTATCTGAAATATTTACTGAGAAAGTATTATATGTCAAGTCCACTCATTCTGAAGATACATCCCCATAGTGATGCTGTTATTACAATATCTCTAAGACAAGCCCATCTTCTATCATGGCCATTCTTCTTGCAACATGTTTTTGTGGCAGTGATGCAACAACCTGTATATCCAGTCTTTCATAACAGAAATACTCTTATTGAACTCAGTCTTCTATAGCAGAATTTTCCTATCTGACCTCTATCAGTATCTCACCACTGAAACCTTCACTTGGGACAATACACTGAAATCCTAAGTATCTTCTGTATATCCAACTTGTATATAAGACTAGTAGTTATACTATAATTTGCTAGTCTGATAATCAACAAAGATAATTTCTATTGAGCTTAATCTCCAGTGTTCAACAGCAACACACCAAATTAGCACTTATCTCTATCTTGAACTCTATTTACTCATCTGAAGTTGCAACCATATGGCAAACAGATAGCACACCATATAAGCTAAAGCCAAGGTCATTCTAACAAGTCCACATTACTGAGCTCATTGTACAAAGTTTCTATACTCTATACATTCCTGAGCCAACTCCACAAACTTTGTTCCTTAGTGTAAACCATACCTGACAGAAAGAAAAGAAGCTTAGCATAGTAATTACTAAAACAAGGTGGCATCTGGATGTTGAGTAGTACAAGGCAAGGTTTAACTATGGAGACCAGTAGTATTAGCTTGGAAAAGACCATAGAATCTTGTAAAGATAGAGAAATGCTAGCTAATTGTCAAGATAAGTATATTAATAATGATAACAATGATAATAAAAATCAATACAGATAATGGGAGATAATAATTGATATAAATTGATATAAATTGATATTGTTAAGTCTGAGGTCTAATTCTTAGATATAAAAGTATTTATACAAAATAGTGATATCTAGCTTGATAAAGTACCACATATCTTGCAGTTTTGTAACAAGCTTAGAAATCAAGGAGAGCAGATATTTGTTTTTGATTGTAAGCACATTCAAATTTCTGTAATCTTGTACCAGGTAAAGGAATCTATTTTTTTTTCTTGATAAAAAACACTAGTACAGCTATAGAAAACTTTGAGAGTTGTATGCATCTAGTATGGAAGTTCTCTACAATAAAATTGTCCAGCTCAGACTGCTCCACAAGAGATAGAGAAAGTATATCTTCAACAACTTAAGCTTCATACTAGGAATTAGTTCAATGGTATAATACCATTTGCAGTAGTTAAAAATAGTATCAAAATCTTCCTTAGCAAAGACAAACTCAAACCACTGTATATATAAGAAAAGAATAGAGGCTTTATCCTGGATATGATTCCTACAAAATGCTTTGGAAAAATGCTAGAAGAAAGTGGTGGCTATATAGAGGTCAAAAGTGAAAAGCTCAGAGAATAACTGGGTCAGGTAATAATGATTATTTAGCTCTTTCTCATACTACATTGTAGTCTGTGAAAGATTTCCTACATCTTTGGAGTTTTTTTACTAAACTAGAAAAAGGGCTAAACTAACAAGTCTTCAAGATGTATATCTAATGTTTCTAATGTTTCTTGATTTTCCAGATATCTTGATAGCCTGAATAGTATATAGGACATTTTGTCATTACAACCTCTCTTTTCTGCCAGTTGATCTCACACTTATGAACCTTTAGCCAAATAAAGCCAATGATAAGATCTTGCTTTTTCAGACTGGCAATAGTAAGTAAGACTTACTTGAAGTACAACTGATATTATAACATTATGTTCGCTATCTCAGATATCTAATTATCTTTGTTAGAGATGCCATTAATATTATATATAGATATAGGCTTGCAAATATTCAGATAATGTTTTTCTACCAAACTATAATTAATGAAGATCTTAGTGGCACTAGAGTTAACAAATACACATATAGAGACTGTTTCCATAATATTAGTAGTTTCTAAGAAGATAGAAAGGTACAGAAAAGTTCTATAAATATTATGATTTAAGTTTTAAAAATTGATGAAAGATATACTTACAAGAAAACTCAATGAAGTTTCTATTGTAGTCTATCTTATATATTATAGACAATAGTCTGTGTACATACTATAACTTATCCTAAAGTTCATGTACTTTCTATAAGGCCAATATATTATTACTATGTTATATAATATTATCTGTTTTAGAACCTTTTATGATCTTCTTTGTATTACATGTATGAAATTACATTACACTCCTTTATGTTATGGGATGCTTTGGACACTAAGAATTTTTATTTTATTTTATTTTATTTTTCTGATTTTATATAAATTTTGTTTTTTCTTTTTTTCTTTTCTTTTGGACGATGAAGAGGCATGTAACATTATAGGCCTAGAACATAGTGAAAGGATTTAGAAGATGATGTCAGAGCATATGTATACAACATGGTGGCCTTGAGTAAGATATAAGGCAGACATAAGGACAAAGCATGGACATGAGGGCAGGTTTAATTATTGTTAGCACAGACCACATGTAAAACATATATATAGGACTCTAATTTAGCAGAGACTCCTTGTCAAGTTCTCTTGTGAACTTCCCACTTGATATCCATTTTAAGAGATTTGCTGCCTTGTGCTGCTATTGGACTTTGTGTCTAGTGGTTGCCACAACACTTTATCTAAGTTCAAAATAAAGAAAACAATATTATTTACAACTTTGATGGCAGATATCAAGAGTATTAATCAATAAGTAGAGGGAAAGCCTTTTTTTCTACTTAAGATATTTAGTAGAGGTTATAAGAGAAGTAGGATAGTATAGTAGTAATTCCTCTCTGTCATGTTAGTTATATCTTGTTCTCCTGTTGTTAAGGTTATAGGTTCACATCCTGTACCTAGCAGATATAGACTACTACCATATCCTATGTAATAAATTGTTGATTTTTTTTAAAAAAAGTAAGAGCTATAAGGCTTATATTGATAAATAAAACAGATATATTAGAGAAATTACTGTTATTCTTGGTATATTCTTCTATATCAAGTATAATAAACTTATTTAAAAACAGTTGGAGTATACAATTTATTAGCTTTTTTATGCAAAATTCTGTTTATTTTTATTACTATTATTATCTTCTAAGTCTGTGAATTCTAAATATCTACAGGTCTCTATATTCTTTAATATGTTTAAGTCTTCTATAAGCTTCTTCTATTACTTAGTAGTTAACTATTAAACATTCAATCTCACTGAATATTTGTAGACTGTATAGTTTGGATTCTTATAGTAGTAATATCTTTTAACAGAAGTATTGTGACGTTTCTTAGCAGTGTCTATCTCTATGAGAATATATATGGAAAGAACTAGTAGTAATTAGTATAGATAAGATAAGAAGTATGTTAAGATCGAAGAATGTGAACTTAGTTTTTTCTTCATTTTCTTTGTTATTTTATTTTTATTTTTCTATTTTTAGAACTCTGGGATTAGGGTTAGAAATGATTGATCACACTGTCACATCAGTCACATCTGATGGTGTGGTCACAACATTGATCACAGAACTTAAGAGAATGAAGTAAAAGGTTCTGAAATAAAGTGATATCATATAATATAGACAACACATGTTAGCCTCATACTTTACACATGGTCAGTTAGGATAGGGTGCACAGTAGCTAGCATGGACCATCTGTAGGAGTATATAAGGTAGACTATTTTGTAAAGAGCTTTTTATCAAGTTCTCTTGTGTTTCTCTAATACAAGAGTTGTTCTTTTATCCAATCCTAAGAATTTAAGATTATAACAAAGTAGTTGTCTAGAAAGAGAGGGAACTAATGAACTTTAAAAAGATTAGATATTAAAGATAGATATAGAAGTAGCATACTATGTCATATATCTGTCACATATCACATTCATGGTCACATGATTATGTGTCATATAGAAGAATCTAAAGATTATATACTATCTATAAGGTTAATATATAGTAAACATACTATATAATATTATTATTCTGGAACATTTTAGAGTAAATTAGATAAGGGTCTCATATAGACCAACTAGCTAGTGTACATAGCTTACTTTTTGATCTTAAGTCATAACAGACAGGGCCCAAAGAATTATGTTTTGATTACAAGTGAATTGTTTAGTATATAAACAGATGTATAAAGAATTAGAGCTTAGAAAGATTCTTCTGGTTTGCTAATTACTGATGAAGTCTGGCAAAAATATAATATGAGGTTGAGAGCAATAAAAGAGGTTTCTGGATATAGAAGTATTAGTAAGGAATAGAAATCTTAATATAAGAGAGAGTATATATACTTGTAAGTGTAAGGATAGAGTTAGATACTAAAGTGTATAAGTGTCACAAACTTCATTCAGCTTGTATCTCCACAACCAGTGGACTGATGTTTACAAACTAAGTTGCACTGGAAAGCTCCAAATAAGGACTATCCGCATATATGTGGAATGCACAAAAGTGACAACAAATGACTGAGATATCAGGCTATCAGTAGCTGTAAAAGCTTTGTCTGCTAATATCTCATGAACAGCTGAATGGATTCATATAATTGAACTTGCATTGGAAAGTGCTCATCAATTTGTTTACAACAATATATGATGTGTCTCAAAGCAATAAGTATTGGTAGAGATACAAGCATATCAATGTAGTGACATAATTAGTTACCTTCTAAAATTAGCCTGACAGCTGCTATGACAGATGACAGCTCCCATCAGGTACAAGTTTTGATCATGTGATGGCAACAGCTTGCGTATGGACCATCACTCTTTTATATATATACTTTTGTGTCTGAGAGCTAGACTTCAGACTTAACAATATCAATTATTCTTGTTAATACTACTCATCATTATCTCCTTATACTGAACCTCTAAAACACCACTAAGTTCAAGTATTACAACTAGTGAGTAGCTTATTTGTGATAATAAGTTTTGAAGTTAGCTTATAAGACTAGCAAAAATGTTATTAGTATTGTATTCTAAGACATACTGATGCTTGGCTATTTTTTATAGATAATGCTAGAGAAGTACTAGAGTCTCATTAATGTTAATGGAGATCATAAAATAATTGCTGGAGACAGATATATATTAAGAGATGAGAAAGAAAGAGAGAAATCAAAATATGAAATATGTTACAACTCAAAGACCTTAAGGTTGGTTAATGGGAAGAACTTTGTATTGGGTTAACACAAGAAAACTCGATAGAGAGCTCTGTACAAGATGGTCTACCTTATATACCAATACCTAATGGTCTGTGTGAGCTATTTCTAACCTACCCTAAACGACCATGTGTATGCCTTAAGGTCAATATGTGTTTTATATGTTGTATGACATCATTCTTCCAGAACCTTCTACATCCTTCCATGCATCATGTGACTTGTAACCATGTCATCTGATGTGATCTGCTGTGACAGCGTGATCTTTGTCACTCTAACCCTAATCCTAGTTCTAAAAATAGATAAAAGAAAAATAAATCAAAAATAAAATAAAAATGAGAGAAGAAAATAGAAAAATATTAAGTCCCCCTCTTTTGTTCTTGACAAAATAAGTAATCCAAGACTACCAGACTTGCAATGTTTTAAGATTTCTAATAAAAGATTCTGTTTTACTATTAGAGTAACTAAGCAAAGTCTATAGAGCTTAGCAAAGTTTGTAATCTCTAGAAAGTTCTAATTCTATTGATATAATCAATAAGTACAAGTAGTGTTTATTTCTAAAAATTTCTAAGAGAACATAATAAATACTTCTAAGAGTGGTAACTATCATAAATACTATTAGAATTCATTCCAATCTAGTAGAACAGTACTAACATAAATAAAGAATGATAATAGTTAGATGGTCAAGAACTTCAATAGAAATATCTAGAAATTTACTAGAAGGGAAAGAAAGCAAATTTATAGCAAATACATTAGAAAGGTTTAATGATAGAGGTTGACAACATGTTTACAGGATTCTGCAAAGTTCTGTGGGCTCACCTATGAAAAATCATGGAGTCTAACAGTGATAGAAAAGTACTGACTGATGGAGAGCAAAATACTATGGGATTTAGTGGAGTTAGAAGCAAAGTTTGAGTACTAGAACTTTATGCAAAGAAGACAGGTTTTCTTACAGTTTGTGTCTTTTAGTCTTTCTACTAGTAGAGTTGCAATTTGATTCTAAATGGCTGCTCAAGGACAGCAGCAGAATTTAATGACTATAGTATAAGAGTTAGTATAGTTAGTGTCTGCAATCAAAGTTTGGAACTTATTCAAGTATTTCTTTACTACATAACTCTCTTGGTAATAGACTGTTCCCTCTAGTTTATTGACTACTTCCACAGTAGTGTTGATGAAAAATAAATGCTGTTAGAAAATCTGTTTAAACTTAGCCTACAATGCAATGGAAAAAATACCTGTAGTTAATTCTTTATGGAATATTTCTTCTGAAAAATAAGAGAGTTCAGAAAACCTTATCTTAGTTGTAGAAAAACTGGTCTGCAAATAACAGAATGTATAAAAAACAGAAACTCAGAAAGGCTTGTTTTACTTATTAATCTTTACTGAAGTCTGACAGGAGTATAACATAGGGTTAAGAAAAGTAAAAGAGATTTTTGAATATAAGAGTATTGGTCAAAGAAAAAAATCTCAATATAAAGAAAGAGGGTATATCTATAGATGTAGAGATGAAGTTGAATCTTGAAGCTTGCAGGTTCTGGAGCTGGACTATGGGATTAGTAAGAATAGTATTGGTGGAATGTTCTGATATATACTAGTTCTTAGTTACTTCTCTCAAGTAGAGCTAGAGGACATCCTCTAGCTTAGAAATTTGTTAGTATGGACAGGATTCATTAGGTAATTGCTTAGAGCAAACATTGTTTAGAAAGTGAGAAAGTGAGAGGAATATTAAGATATTAAGTTGATAATCCAAGACTACTAGACTTATGATGTTTTGAATTTCTAAGAGGAAGAACTCTATTCTGCTGTTAAGATAATTAGCAAAGTCCACAGTGCTTTCAAAATCTCTATCAAATTTCTGAAGATAACAGACATTCTATATAGCTACAGTAATCATTCTTATCTCCTAGATTGGCTTAATTTATGAAAAATAATAAGAATAGTATAACCAAAGGCATTATTGATGGAAACATCTAGAATGTTAGCCTGAAAAAAAAAGAAAGAAAGAAAGTTATTAGTAACAAATGAGAGAGGATAAAAATAATAAACAAGATCATATTTAGTAGAGATCTATAGTAGGGAGCAGCAGAATCAACTGGATAAGCCTGTGAAATATATAGTAGTATGTAACATTATAGAAGAGAAGAGAACTCTGTAGACTTTGATAGTGGTATTAGTAGTGAAAAAAACAGGTTCTCTTACACTTTGTCTAAAATCACACTCTTTAAATATAGTATTGTGACTTGAGGATCTTAAGATGAAAGATATACTCTTATATTGAGTAATATAAGAAAACTCCATCAAGTTCCCACTACAAGCTGGTCTATCTTATATACTACAGACTATAGTCTGTATGTATACTATAACTAACTTACTCTCAAGTTTATATACTTTCTATAAGACTAATATGCTGTTGTTATGCTGTATGATGTCACTTGCTCCAGAACCTTCTAAAACTTTCCCTATATCATGTGATTGTGACATGTGTGACTTTTATGCATGATAGAACATCACACTTCTTTATCTGAATCCAAATAAAGAAAATAGAAATAAAAACTAAAAAAAGTAAAAGAAAATGGAAAATTAAAATAAAATAAAATAAAATAAAATAACACCAAATCCACTTTTCAAAACTATAACATGTAGTTTCTCTAGTATTATATATGGCTTAATTTTCCTACTGATATCTCTATCTTATTCTTTATCTTCTGATATTAACCATACTTTTCTATATATCTCTTCACTTTCTTTGTCACTCCTGACCACTAATAATTCCTAGTGACCAACCTCACTATTTTTCACAATTCTCCATGTCATACTATTAGTATATCATGATATAGCCAAATAATCTCTAATTTCAGATTCTCATTCTTTGGAACATATATCTTCCTCTCTTTCAATACTAGTTCATTCTTAATTTGCAACTCATCATCTCTTAGCATCTTGACTCCTACTTTCTTTATTTCTTCCACTACTTTAACTACTTTATTATTCTTTGTTTCTAATTTTTTGATTTTTTCAATGATTTTTTCAGCTCCTTCAATCAATAATTGTCTCTTTTCTATCACTCTAATTTTGAGCCACTCCTTTTTTAGCATTACCTGATTTCCATTGTCATTTTCTATACACAATTCAATTTTCTACTCAAAATATCTGCTCATCCCATACTTTTACTAGTTATATACTTCAAAGCAAAATCAAATCTTGACAAATATAAGGCCTATATAGCCTATCTTCAATTCAAATTCTTTATAAAGCACTCTAAGTTTCTGTGATCTGTTTATATTCCAAACTAACTCTTGACTTCATTTAAAAAATACCTCCATGCTTCTAAGTGTCTAATGATTACTAATTGTTATGGCAACCACTAGACACAAAGTCCAATAATCACACAAGCAAGTAAAGCTCTCAGTAGACTATCAATATGGGAATCACAAGAGAACTCAACAAGGAGTCTCTGCTGAATTGCTATCCTATTTATATAAGTTACACATGGTCCATACTCCTTAATGATTATCCTACCCTAATATCCATGTGTCATCCATGAGTGTACCATGTATATACTATAAGGTAGCCATATAGTTAACATGCTCCTTGACATCATCTATTTAGACTGCTCCAGCCTGCTCTAGTCTATTCTAGGCTATTCTAGGCCTTTATGACATCATATCATGTGACATGTCATGTGAACACAGTGTCACATGCCTCTTCATCATCATATAAAATAAAAAGAAATTCAAATGAAAAGAAATATAAAATCAAGAAAAATAGATAAAAGAAAAATAAAAATGTTAGTTCTTATGTACATCATAACACTAACATCTCTTTATTGTGAATTTCATAATTTCTCTTTGCTTTATTCAGTGACTTCAATATATAGGCTACTGGTCTCCACTTCTCATGCTCACACTTCATTGATAACACTTCTCCTATAGTAAAGTTTGATACATTCATCTCTACTATTATTTTCTTATTTAAGTCAAGTGTTACTAAGAATTCTTTAATTCCTTGAATGTCTTTTATTGTCTCTCTTTCCAATTCCACTTCACATCTTTCCTCATTATCTTATAAAGGAGTTTTGCTATCTTTGCAAAATCTTTGACAAATCATTGATAATATTTTTCCAATTTCAAAAACTTCTACACATCTTTTACTTCTCTTAACACTGGCCAATCTACTACTCCTTGAACTTTTTCATTCCCCATTTTAACTCTATCTAGTTCTATTACCACTTCTAAAAGCCCCACTTCTCATAGATTTTTCTGGTTTAATGAATAAATTATTCTCTGCCATTCTTTTTTTAGTATTTCTTCCATAATTTCATTATATTCTTCCTCTACTGCTATTTCTACTACTATTACATCATCAATTGATACTACTACATCTTCTTTTTCTATAAATTTCCTCAAAAAATTATTTATCATTATCTAAAAGGTAACTAGGGAATTTGTAAGTCAAAAAAATATTACCATTGGCTCATAAATACTCTCTGATGTTGAGAATGCTGTCTTATACTCATCATCTTTCTTTATCCTAACATTATTGTATCCCTACCTTAGATCCATCTTTGTAAACATCTTCTTCTTTCCTATATTATTTATCAAATCTGAAATCAATGGCAATAGATAATTGTTCTTGATAGTCTAACTGTTCAAATATTGATAGTCTGTACCATCCTCTTCTTTCTATCTCTTTTTGGAACAAATAATACTAGTGATGTCTGTAACAACTTTGACAGTTGTATATCTCTTTCTCAACTGGTTCTTTAAAAACTCTTGTACTTCCTTTGTCTCTATAAGAAATGGATTTTCCCTTTCATCAGCACAAATCTTTCTCTGAAATCTATAGCATGATCCTATAGCTTCCTCATTGAAATCCTCTCTGACTCTTTCTTTTTAAATATTTTGAAATATTCATGAAATCTTTTAGAAATCATTTTTTCTACCATCCTAATCTCTATTAAATCCTTCTCTTTTTTTCCCACTACCCTTACTATTTCTATTTTTTCTTCCACTGTTAGTTTTCTAAAATTCTTTATTTCTTTCTGTCTTTTTTCTCTTTTCTCTACTTCTATTTCTTTTTATCTTTTGTCTTCTGCTGTTTCCTACATTTATCTGGACATCTTGTCATTTTTACTACCCTAGTCTTCCAATTAATCTCTGGATTATAGTATAATAACCATAGCATTCTATTAGAGTATCTAGGTAAAGTCTATAGAATTTAATAGAGTTTGCAATTTCCAGAAAAATCCCAAGTCTATTATTTTCAACTACTCAATATATAACTTATCTTCAGAAAAATCAAAAGAGGCTCCCTGGAGACAATAACTATTCTCAATATCCCAATGGTCCATACTAATCAAGTAAAACATTAGATGAAAAATTACTGATATCACCTCAAATTTTACTAAATTTCTCAACTCAGTCTACCTATATCATAGTACACTTGAACCTTTATATTTTATTTTGATTTTTTTTACCTTTTTTTTACCTATTTTCTTTGATTTGATTTTTCTTTTTCTTTTATTTTATTTTATCTTTATTTCTTAGATAATAAAGAAGTATATAACCAAGCTACTATATTTCCCAGCCACCACTATTGGTATCATACTATCAAGAAAAATACAAATATAGCCAACAATATAAATGTAAATATAAAAGTCAACTCTATGAGAGGTTGTTCCTTGTCATTGAGCTATAATAATGAGAGTCTTTGGCTCATTTTAGCATATTGTTCATCTTATACATTGAAAGAATGGAAATTCAGAACAATAACCCTTTATAGGCTGATCAAGTCAAAAGTCTTAGCACATAGAAAATTACACTCTCCTACAAAACTCTAAAGATAGAAAAGACTTTGACAAACAATAGGGCTTCTAAAAACAAGAACATAACAGTACTATATGATAATAGTCAAGATACTAATGCATGCTAAGCAGAAGAATTTGAAACTTCCTCTATCTCTTATACAGCCAATCAACTGGCTGATCCCAATTCATGAGATGATGAAGCTCACTCTATTTCTATTTTTAGCACAAATGATTTTATTAACATTAACACTGCCAACATTACCACTTTACTTCACAAAATAAGTATTTTTATCAGAGATAGATATCTTAATAGTAGAAGTAAAAAGGATATACCAGCTATTAAAGCTGCATGAAATCTTATTGCTTCTATTTACAAATCAGACTGGGACAATCTCATAGTCAAAAACCATAGAAAAACTTTTGGGAAATACATCTCTTCCTAATTCTCATTTAACAATACTAAAAGAGACAATAGTAAAGATAATAGCATCAAGAAAGATTAATTAGGTAATATTAGTAAGACAGTGGAAATTTCAAAAATTTTCCCTTCCATTCTATCTTATCTTAGTAAGAAAGATATTGAGAAATCCAAATTCTTCAAAGAAAAAGGCAAGACTAACAATATTCATGGCAACAAACAAAAAGGTCAATCTTATGTGCAGGCTACTTCAACCAACATCAAGGAAATTATCATAATTTTCCTAATCTTTCAACCAAGAAAATTGAAGAAGAACAGAAAAACCAAAAATCAAGATGACAACCAAAGAATCTTCCAGGAGACAGATTGTTATTCTCATAAAGATAGAGAATATTGCCAATTTCATAGTCAAGTCAAGCTCATACATTTTCAACATCAACAGAACACTCAAGGACATTAAGTCAGATGTTATAGCAGATTTTATTCATATAGATCAACAGGGGTTAATAGTCACCACTAACAAAGTTGTAAATAACTTCAACCTTACCACCATCAAAAAATATGTCAAAAACATTAACAATATCAATTCCAACAAAGTTTTGTCATCTAAACTTCCTTAATTAAAGTTATACCTCAATATTCTGGGAATTCCATATTTTACTGACAATACAAATATTTTTATCAACTCTAATGTAATGGAAAATGTTATCAAATGTTACAACCTTAAGCTTGGCTCAGGTTGTAACTCAGGCAAAGACTTAAGTAAGAATGAGGAATAGAGTCAATTGGTAAAGCATAAAGATAGTATCTACAGCTGTATAATACATATGTAAGAAATAATAAAACAGTAAGGAAAACATGATAAAGCCTCAACTACTACATGAGGTACTTACTGATTATACATGTTGTTAATGCATGGTGCAGCCAATCATTGAATATCAAAGTAACCCCAACATCTGTTGTTCATAAAGCAAACCATCTTGAAGATATAAAATATCAATTGCAATATTAAATCTACTCACATATTTAATGACATTTCTCTTGCATCTAAACCATACATTATTAAAACCTCATTCAAATCAGATATAACAGTAGTATGGATTGACATTTGGAATACTCAGAGTAGGGCCAAGGCAAAGCCACTGATTAATAGAAGCTTTAATATTGAAGACTGCATTGCTACTGTTCGCAGTATTAATATGAACCCTGGTATTCCCAGTGCAAAAATTACTGGAAATATGAACATACTACTTCCTCTTGCTAAGCTCATGGAGCCAAATATCTTAAATGCAATGAACCACACAAACTCAAGTACTATTATAACATAGCCTAGTATTGCAAACCCAACTTCAAAATTAACCCATCAAGGCTTAAAACTTCAAAAGGAGCTCTATACACTCATAAATTCAAGTGTATCAATTGCAAAGAAGATCACCAAGCAGGTAGTACCACATGTTCATTCTAAAAGTATTGCTTCAACCATGAATGGTATAACAAGAAATCACAAGAGCTCCAAGAAATTAGAACCAACTTAATTTGTTCAGCTGTGAACAGGATTTAAAAATAATCTTAATATTTTTTTGCAGAATATTCACAAGAACTATCACCTCACTGAAACAATTTTAGAAAAACAAAAAAACTTTGATATTTTATTTATTCAAGAACTACTGTAGTTAATCATCAAATTGATCTCTAGTGTGATATTAGTTGAGGGAGAAGAAGTTGTAGGTATACCAAACCACCTGTCATAAATTACATTTGCAAGACAATCAGATAACTGCAATGAATACCCAAGAGTTCTTACTTATATCAACTTAAAACTCATTTCTATGCACTTTTCACTTAGAAAGGACATTGAAATATCTTAAGAATACTGAAACTAATTTAAGTAATGTCATTACTATAATAGACAATTTTAATATTAGAGATAGTAATTGGGACTCTTCTTTCTCTCATCATTCACCTTATATGAACAATCTTTCTAAAATAGCTAACTCTTTCAATCTAGAGCAATCTTTACACTCAGTTTCCAATAAGATATGCAGACAATCTCAATGATTCCAACTCTATTATTGATCTCATGTTCTTCAGAAGTCATTCTAAGAAATTTAATATCCACTTGATCCTCTCTGATTTAAGAAGCCCTTCTAACCATACATCCCTGATTGTAAACATAACAATTTAGAAGGAGTTCTTACAAGAAAAACAGCTATCCATCTACAAAAGTAGCAATGAAGAAAAGAAGTTTATAAAACATCTTAGAAAAGCTATTGAAAACATCAACACAAGCAACATTTGTGACATACAGATGCTAAAAATAACTATCAAAACTTTTGCCTCTTCATCAGAAATAATATGGAGAAAACATACAAAGTAGGTCCAAATTACAAAAAAATCTAAAGAATGGTAGAATAGTAAGTGTCAAGATTGTTGACAATAGACTTAATTTTTATTTTTATTTTTATTTCTTATTTTATTTTTCTTTTCCTTCGCTTTTCTTTCATTTTTCTATTTTTAGAACAACTCAGGTTAGGGGTTATCAGTCACGCTGTTACATCAGTCACAACTTGATGGCATAGTCACAAGACTGATCATGGGGTATAAGAGAAGGAAGTAGAAGGTTCTGGAACAAAGTGATGTCATACAGCATAGACAACACATGCTGGCCTCATGTTAGACTCATGGTCATTTAGGGTAGGGTGCACAGTAGTTAGCATGGACCATGGGTACTAGTATATAAGGTAGACTACTCTGTACTAGGAACTCTATTGAGTTCTCTTGTGTTACTCAATACAAGAGTTGTTCTATTATCCAACCCTAAGGATCTTAGTTCATAACAGTAAGTGTATATCCAAGATTGAATTATACCAAAATTCAAGATTTATTTTGAACTGGAAAGACTTTAGAAAAATGGTCAAGAAAACTAAGTAATCCTTCTTTGAAAATACAAATCCAGGAAATTGCTTCAAAAAACAAGAGGCTATGGAACCTTATGAACTGAGTCAAGAATGAAAACTTACTGCATCAGAGACAATAGTTTTCAATAGGATGCCATGTATCAAATTAGATAACTTATAGAAAGCTTTACATTTTATATTTAACTCAGCTTAACACTGGCAGACCAATATATCTCTTCAGAACTTGATAGAGTTCCTAAGTACAAACATCTACCTTATATACAAACTACTAATGGTCTGTGTTATACTCCTTTAGCCCTACTCTAATAACCATGTGTTTGCCTTGAGGTTGACATATATTAATCATGCTATATAACATCATCTTCTCTAAAACTTTCTACATTGTTCTATGATGTTATGTGAGTATGTGACTTGTGTGACTGTGATGTGTGACATATGACAGTATTATGTTTTTGTCTTCTTTACCTTTGGTCAACAATGAAAAATAAAGGAAAATAAATAAATGAAAAGAAAAATAAAATAAACTAAGTCTATTGTTTTCAACTTTGATACTAGGCCTAGATCATTTATCATAGTCACATCTGAAGAAATTAGTCTCATATGACAAGTACCACACTAATATTATTAACACTGCCAATGCTTGTATTGCACTTAACTTCTGGCCATCATATTTCAAAAAATTCATGTCCATTATTATTCCAAAACCAAACAAAATGTCGTATGATTCACCAAAGATGTTTTGACTGGTCATTCTTCTCAATACACTTGGTAAATTAATCAAGAAAGTTATCAGCAAGAAACTTCAAGTTCAAGCTATCTTCTCAGCATTTATTTATCCTAACTAAGTTGAAGAACTAGAACAAAGGTCTTCTGTTAATACAGGTTTATATCTGACTCATCTCATTTATACAGGATGGATAAAGAATATACATACTAGCATCCTAGTCTTTAATGTCACACAGTTTTTTTTATCTCTTAATCATCAACTACTTCCAATAATTTTGGACAAAGTAGGCTTTGATATGAATATTTCTCATTTCTTCTTAAACTACTTAATAAACAGGTCCACTCAATATGTGCAGAACAATTTTACCTCTCTTTCTTTTAGAACTGATATAGATATGGGCCAGAGATCAGCCTTATCCCCAGTCTTTTCAGCTCTTTACATCACTCTAATCTTTCATATTTTTCAAAAAAGAATTAATGATTTTCAAATTTTCATTTTCATCTTTTCTTTTGTTTGTAGATGATGGTCTTTTTATTTTGCAAGAAAAAAGTTGTTTGAAATTGAATGCTAATTTTTTTTCTAGCTATAACATCATCTCATCACTCTTTAATCAATTTAGACTAGTGATCAAACATAATAAATCTGAGTTCTTCCACTTCTCTAGGACTACAAAGAATTACAACCCCCAGCTACTTGACTTAAGCCCTCTAGGTGGTTCTTTACCTATACATAAGAATATCTGATAATATTTTTGGTATATCTTTGATAGAAAACTCTCTTTTCATTAATATGTTCATTTTTATATGAATAAGTCCATGTTAACCATCAAACATATGAAGATATTAGGAACTCTACAAGAAGTCTCTCTCTATACCAGAAATATCTTCTTTACAAATTCTATGTCTTACTAATCATCTTATAACTTAGAGCTTAAGAGTTAGAGTTAAAAGTTAAACCTTAGATTGGGTAAATCACAAGAGAACTCAATGGAGTTCCTGGTACAACATATCTACTTTATATACTACCACAGGTGGTCTACGCTACTACTATGTCTAACCTATCCTAAAGACTATATGTAAACTATAAGGTTAACATATATTAAGTACATTGTATGATATCATTGTTTCAGAAGCTTCTACCATGTTCTATTGTGACCACATAACTTGTGACCATGACTGTGACATCATGCTAAACCCTAACCCTAAATAAAAATAAAATGAAGTCCAATGTTCACAACTCTGATAGATCACCCTTTATAGCTTCTAAATCTGGTATTTTAAAGAGCTTCTCTTAGTTACCCACTTTAAGAATTGAAAAAAATGCAAAGGAAAGTAGTATTATAGATTACTAGTACATTCTGTACTTCTCTTACCTGGAAGGTCAAGACAATAGCCAGTCTTATTCCAATTTACTTATACCTTAACAAACTTAGTAATTAGTATTACCTTAGAATTGTCTCTCTCTCCAACCAGCATGTTGTCAAGCCCCTTCTTAAATACCATTATTCAGGAAATATCAAGCTCCATTGCCTAGCCACAGATAACTTCACAGAAAGTCAAATAACTAAAGTCAAGAGTTCTATGGTTAACTCTAATATTTGCTTAGATAAGCTACTTCCAGTAATTTAACAGACTTTACAAGGAAGTGTCTTTAGGTTTTCATCTTATAGATAACTTCCCTACTTATTTTTCTTTTTAGCTGATAAAAAAAACTTCTATAGCCTTCACATGTATATTAGATCTCTTAACTCTATTATTAAGAAGTTTTTGTTCAACCCTCTCACTGCTATGGTTATTGCCAATGCTAGCATAAAAAACAGCATTGCTACATCTGTCTCCCATGTTATATCAAAGTATGAAAATTTATCCAAGAATGTTCACCATATTATTAATGTCACTGTTACTGAAGCCAAACTCTTTACCATAAGATGTAGTATTAATCAAGCTTGTCAAATCTCAAATGTTAATAAAATCATTATAATCACTGATGCCAGTTATGTTATGATTCAAAGCTCAAAGGGTTAAGGAATGAAACAACTCTTGTATTGAGTAATACAAGAGAACTCGATAGAGTTCCTGGTACAAAGTAGTCTACCTTATATACTATTACTCATAGTCCATGCCCACTACTGTGCACCCTACCCTAATGACCATGTGTATGAGATAAGGCCAACATGTGTTGTCCATGTTGTATGATGTCACTTTATTCCAGAACCTTCTACTTTGTTCTCCCAAGTCTCGTGATCAGTCTTGTGACTTTGCCATCAACTTGTGACTTGATGTGATGGCGTGACTGATAAACCTTAACCCAAGTTGTTCTAAAAATAGAAAATAAAATAAAGTGAAAAGAGAAAATAAAAAATGAAGTCCACCATCAATGATCTTAACAAGTTACACTGCCAAACATATTTTTGACTTGTTAGCACACCTATTCCAAATTTAATCCATTGCAGCAGCTCAAAATCTTTGTGCCTTCTTCAATATAAGTCCTAGCAATATAGTTCAATTCTAGGAGTACTCAAGCAAGTCAATGTGGCTACTTTATGCAGTTGTTGATAAAGAGATGAGGCAGCACAATATTATACCCCAATTCTCATACAAGAACTCATGAAACTATAGTAAAAAAGAAGAGTATAACAACATTATTTATAATTAGCAAATAACATCTGAGATATTGAACTTCAAAAACAAGAACTTGCTCAATCTCCTTAATGAAGAAAGACTCTCTATCACTCTAACTTATACTAAAGAAGAAGCATGGCTTAAGTACTTGGAGTCATTCAAATACTCTGTATACTAAGGTAACTAGAGCTATCACAAACTATACTCCTATAGAAGAGTATTTTTTATGATTCTTTCCTAAGGAATCTTTCAATTGTCCATGTGATGCTGACCTAATTGAGTCTAGAAACTATATCCACTATCATTGTAGGAAATATAGTAAATATTGGAATTCTGATAGAAAATTGCTAGCAAGTTTTACTACTTTTCTTGTTTTCAATCTAGTGTTGTAGCAACCACTAGTCACAAGGACCAATAGAAACACAATCAATAAATCTTAAAGACAAATATTGTTGTGGGAATCACAAGAAAACTTGACAAGAAAGTCTCTGCTGAATTGCTATCCTATTTATATAAGTTACAGATGGTCTTGTTGTAGCAACCACTCACTAGAATGGCACTTGTGATATGCTGACTTCAGCAAAGCTCTTAACTGGCTATTTAGTAGTAGAAATTACAAGAGAACTTGACAAGAAGCCCTCGCTGCATTGCTACCCTATTTATATAAGTTACAAGTGGTCTATGCTACAACAATGTGTCTACCTCATGTCTACTCTGTAGTGACTGTGCAAGACTATACATCCTGCCCTAACATCTATATATCCTACATATGGTAGCAATATGGTGTACATACTTCCTGACATCATTGTCTAGGCTCTTCCAACCTTGTAGACTCTTTTAGACCTATAGGCCCTTCTAGACCACTCTAGGTCTGTAATATCATCTCACATGACTTCCAGGTCATGTGCCCTTTTCCCGTTGTAGACTAATAATAATACTACTGTCCTATTTTTGTCCTAACTCTAATCTTACCAAAGTCTGTCCACACTTCCATCTTATAACAGGTCTATGCTAACACTAATTTAACCTTGCCCTAAAGTTCATACATTGTCCATGCTTTATCCTCATGTCTTCCATAAGAACACCATGCCATATACATATACTCTGACATCATCATTCTAGTCTCTTTTTGCCTAGTTTAGGCCTATGACATCACATCATGTGATATATCATATAACTACAGTCATATGCCTCTTCATTGTTAATAAAAAGAAAAATCAAAAGAAAATAAATATTAAATCTAGAAAAATAGATAAAAGAAAAAGAAAAATGTTAGTGTTCAAGTGTACTATAATATTCAGAAGTTTTTTTCATTCCAGTAAGACATAGAATAATCCGTCATGTAGTCTATTTGTTATAAACTTCATTTAGCTTGTATCTCCACAACCAGTGGACTGGTATTTACAAACTAAGTTGTACTGGAAAGTTCCAAATGAGGGCTATCTGCATATATGTGGGAGGTACAAAAGCAACAACAAATAACTGAGATATCAGGCTATCAGTAGCTGTAAAAGCTTCATCTGCTAATATCTCATGAATGGCTAAACGGATTCACACAATTGAACTTGCATTGGAAAGTGCTCATCAATCTGTTTATAATGATATATGATATATCTCAAAGCAATAATTATTCATAGAGATACAAGCATATCAATGTAGTAACATAATTAGTTATCTTCTCAAATTAGCCTGACAGCTACTATAATAGATAACAGCTCCCATCAGGTATGAATTTTTATCATGTGATGGCAACAGCTTGTGCATGGACCATTACTCCTTTGTATATATACTTTTGTGTATGAGGATTAGACCTCAGACTTAACAACATCAATTTACATCAATTTACATCAATCTTTATTCTTTATTATCTGTATTGATCTTAATCCTCATTGACATCATTATTGAACTTCTAAATCACTCCTAAACCTCTGAGAGTACACTTAAGGTTCAGATATCATAAATAAGTGAATAGTTTATTTTGTGATACTATTTACTTTTTGTACTTTTTTTGTTTCTTTTCTTTTTCCTTTTCTTTTCCCTTTCACTCTCTCTTCTTTGTAGTTAGTCTTATATAAGTAGTTACAAAGTAGCTATCATAGTCTGTCTTTGTACTCTATGTAATAAATTGATAATTTTTTAAAAAGGCATGTGACTATGGTCACATGATGCATCACATAACATAATATCATAGGCCTAGAATCTAGGAGAGGGAGCTGAAAGGATAATGTCAAGGTACATATCAACAATATGTTTACCTCATGGTATATATATTGTATACTCATGGCAGGTATATAGATATTTGGGTAGGGTTTTTATCATTAGCACAGACTATATACACTAGTATATATAGTGTAGAAATATATCAGGAACTCCTAGTTGAGTTCTCTTGTGATCTTCATGAGATACTCAGCTTATAAGTTTACTTAGTGATCTGTTGGTTATTTTAACTAGTAGTTGCCACAACAACCCAATTTATACAAACTATTCTTAAATGTGATAATGTAATCACTTGCACCAATGTAATGGCTGTAATGGAGAACTTTGTAGTTTTAAGTAAAATTATACATATATGGCTTCAAGTGAAAGTAAAGTTATTTTTGTCTAATTTGCCTATTACTGTGAATCTCTCTAAATGTGAAAAAATACTATGTTTATTGTATAATAGTAAAAGCACCTCATGGCAGCTTTTATAAAGATGAATGGTTTTTATATTCTAATGCCTTTGCCTACTTTATTTCATTTGAGTTTAATTTTATTGATATGACTTTGGATAATTATAGTTGAGTTGAGACTGCAAACTCAAAAACACTATTATTTATGGTTTCCTTTAGCACTATTCTGATCAAACATGAAATATTCAATCCTGAGAAATGAGAAAGACACTACTAAAGTTGCTGTGTTACAACTATTGCCAGTATATTGTATTCCTAACATGTAAATGTATCTTCTTTCTACTAAACAAATTCTTCAGTCTGGATTGAGAGTAGAAAGCAATAAAAGTAGTTTTACTTTCTGCAACAAGTCTAGTGATGCTGTCCTATTAGCTACTCCTAACTTTTGAGGCAATATCCAAATTATGAGAACTTGCATTCTTAAGTATAATGTTCTCAATTTTATGAGTTTTACAACAAGACATTTGGACTTTGAGATCTTGTATCATCATTTATGATATGTATCTAAAAAATTCATGCATCATGTTGTTAACAATGTAAAGGAAATCTATTTTCCAACACAGAAACATATTTGCCATGGTTATACTCTTGGAAAGATGTACTAATGTAGTTTCACTAAGAATCTCGTTTACTCCAGTGAGCCTCTAGAATTGATTCACTTGGATTTCCTTGAGTTCCCTACCTTGTCTTATACAAAGTACAAGTAGGTAATTGTATTTCTTGATATCTATTCCTCCTATTGTAATATTGCTTTCCTGTATAAAAAGTCTGAGGCTGCAGAAGCAATTAAGTCAATTTTCTGAATGTAGTTGAAACAACTTCCCATTCTGAGTTGAAACAACTTCCCATTCTATAAAAAGATTGTACACTGATAATAGGAGAGAATATAACATCAGAATTCCAATCTTTTTTAAGAGAACAAGAGATTATTTATGAGACTAGTATTCTACATATATACCAACAAAATGGTTGCACTGAACAATTGAACTACACATTTCTTGAAAAGATACAGTCAATATAACTTGAAGTATATTTACTAGATTCCTTGTAGAAGTTTACTATTGTCACTGCAACTCATGTATGTAATTACACACCTATTAGGCATCTCAAATAGTAAGCACCTCAGGAGATCTTCTCAGGTAATGAACCTAAATTATCATGCCTCTATATCTTTGGTTTTGGAACATATGTATTTCTTTCCAACAAATTTTGTACCAATAAACTTGTGCTGTGCTCTAAATTGTTGATATTCATCAGATATGATGACAATAGTTATTACTTTATACACCATACACAATGAAATGTTATTTTCTGCTTTACATATGCTATCTTTGACAAGAAATTCTCTCTTAAATGCATTGACTCTCATATAAAAGAATATAAATTATATGATAAGTTATTTAGAGATAGAGTCATCAGAATTTAGATTTTCTGGCAAAGATAGACCTGCTCTAATATTCATTCCACACACACCAATTCTCTTTATTCAAAACAATTCTCCTTCTTATTCTCTTTCACTCTTTTTTTCTTAGAAGTCTTCATCTCTCTCACTTCCTCCAATGCCTAAAAAGCCCTAAATGAAAACTATCAGTACATATATGGGATATACAAAAGTGACAACAGATTACTAAGATATCAGACCATCAGTAACTGGAAGTTTCATTAGCTATTATCTCAGAAACAACTGAACAGATTCCCATGATCAAATTTGCATTAAAAAGCATTCATGTTATATACAAGTCCACTTGTCCGGAAACTACATCCCCGCAGTGATATTAATTCTGAATTATACAAGACTGCCTTTCACAGCAGCCACCTTTCTCACAATATGTTTCATAGTGGTGCTGTAACCATCCAGGTATTCTGCCTTCCATAGCAGAGATACTCCTATTCA
>JAJOHK020000437.1:0-26047 GCA_022457215.2 Leucocoprinus gongylophorus | reverse complement strand
CTCTCTCCAAGGGACTCCTGCTTCGGAGTTTTATGGATCGAATCTTGCGAAACTGAAGACGATTAAAAAGAAATTCGATCCTTTCAATATATTTAACACGAAGATTAATATCTTACAGTAAATTTAACTCCGGATATTTCGTTCTAATATTCGTCTTATCTGTATGGTTTTCGAATATCTGCTTGTAGTTGTTGGTTGTTTCTTATATAAATAACTATATAGCTATGTAGCAATTGCACCACTCAAGTCTCCAAGTATTTGAGACACTTATTCCTATACTTAAGGACTGGTAAATACTCTATACTTCTCCAATCTGATAATCAACTATAGTCTATACTATTAACACTACAAATCTTCACTATTAAGTTAATACACTTATTCTCATTAGTACTCACTTTGTTAAACTTCACTTGAACCCCTGAAATTGCAACCAAGTAACATATAAACAGCATAGCATATAAGCTAAAACTGCTAGACACAGTTTACATCTTATTATCTGAGACTTATTAATGAGTCAGATAAGTAAGTATGTGTTATCTGAATATACAGAATGTGAATGTTGAAACAATCTTCAGCTTCAGCTTATATGCTATGCTTCTACTATGTCAGGTGTGGTTCACACCAGGAGATAAAGTCTGTGAAGTTGGCTTGGTGATGCATAGAGTGTTGTGGCAACCACTAGACACAAAGTCCAATAGCTATACAAGTGAATAAAGCTCTCAGTAGGCAATCAAGTGGGGAAATCACAAGAGAACTCAACAAGGAGCCTCTACTAAATTAGAGTCCTATTTATACTGTTACATGTTGGTCTGTGCTACTACCTCATATCCACCTCACTTCTTACTTAAGGCTACCATATGTACACCATGTGCCCTAACGTCATCTTCCAGATCCTTCTACCATGTTCTAGGCCTATGATGTCACATCATGTGACCAGTCATGTGACTGCAATGTCATGTGCCTCTTCATCATCAATAAAAGAAAAAGAAATTCAAAAGAAAAGAAATATAAAATCAAGAAAAATAGATAAAAGGAAAAGAAAAATATTAGTGTCCAAAGTGTTCCATAACATAGAGTATGTAAACTCTATACTTAGTGACATGAACTTGTAAAATGACCTTAGCTTCAGCTTATGTGCTGTACCATCTGTCTGCCACATAATCACAACTCCAGATGAATGGATGAAGTCTGAGATAGAAGTGAGTGCTAATTTGGTATGTTGCTGTTGAACACTAGAGATTAAGTTCAATATGAATTATCTTTGTCAATTATCAGACTAGCAAATTACAGTGTAACTACTAGTCTTATATATGAGTAGAAGATATAGGAGATGCTTGGGGTTTCAGTATATAGCCCCTATTGCTCTGAGTGAAGGTCTCAGTGGTGAAATACTGATAGGAGTAAGATAATAGAACTCTGCCATGGAAGACTGAGTTCAATAGGAGTATTACTGTCATAGAAGACTAGATATCTGGGTTGTTCCATCATCATTGTAGAGATGTGTTGTGAAAAAAATGGCCATCACAGAAGATAGGCTTGTTTTATGGATGTTGAGGGGGTATTATTACTATAAAGATATATCTTCTAAATGGGTGGACCTAGCATATGATATACTAGTTATACTAGTCATATATCTTAGAAGAGCTACTTAGAAGGATTATGAAAAATAAGTCTACTAAAACATGGTACAATATATTATTGCCAATACTAGAAAATAGTATAAATTTTGGTTAATTTTCAGAATAAGGAATTACAGTGTAACAACTAGTTTATATACTAAGTATTCTACCTAAGGTAGTTATCTAGAAATAAAGACTGTAAGCAAGTTATTCTGGATTTTATAGTCTTTAGATATTAGGACAGAGATTTATAGAGTTATATTATATTCCAATCTGGCCACATCTATTCCAACCTATAAATAATGCTATTATACTGAAAAATACTTTTTTGTGAGAAAATATACTCTTATCAAGTTTCCAAGTACTTAAGACATATTTAAAGATTTGAGCAAGAAGTCTTGATACTTCTAAATAATTGTCAGAGTTGTAAACAATAGACTTTATTTTCTTTTTCTTTTTTATTTAACTTAAGGTTAGGGTTTAGTATAATATCATATGTGACTGTCACAAACTATTATAGAACATAACATAGTGTTATACATCAGTTATAGATCACATGATGCTATTAATTATAAGTTATAGTCACATAGAACATTATAAAAGGTTTTAATGTAATAAGATTCTACTAATGTTAATGACATATAATATGTATGTCCTTTAGAGTAGGCTAAGTCTAGTATAGCACAGACTATTAGTCAAGTGTATATAAGATAGATTACTTGTACTTAGAAACTCCATTAAGTTCTCCTGTATTAACCCTAATATAAGATTCTTTTCCTGACTTTATTCTATAAGTCTTAAACTAGATCTCAAGAAGACGAGGTCTTTAGGAATAAGAGATACCACTACACTCATAAAAGACTAGTTATGAAGTATAGGCACTTAAAAACACAATCAGTATAGCCATAAATATTTAGACAATAGAATAAGACAGAAACATAGTGGATTAGAAGCTGAAGGAGTTAAGAATGAGCTTGTGAGTAAGAGCAACCAGTAAAAATTACTAAGAAGGAATGGAATTGGTAGTTGCAAGTAGAAAAAGACTTGTTATAAACTAAGGTCCTTAGGATTAGACAATAGAACAACTCTTATATTGAGTAACACAAGAGAACTCGATAGAGATCCCTTTACAAAGTAGTCTACCTTATATACTACTATCGATGGTCCGTGATAACTACTGTGCACCCTACTCTAAACAACCATGTATAGTATATGAGGTCAATATGTGGTATTCATATTATATAACATTATTTGTTCTAAACTCTTTTACTTTATTCTCTGTGTCTCATGATCTAACCCTAACCTTAAGTTCTAAAAATAGAAAAATAAGAAAAAAAAACAAAATGAAAATGAAAATGAAAAATAAAATAGAAAGAAACTAAGTCTACCATTTGTGAACTTAACAAGACTATCAGATTGATTTTAGATTGCAAATAGACAAAGTATAAGAAAACTGGCTCTTTTAAAACTTTTCTCTTCTATATTTTTTGGCTAATCTGTGTTCCATAATTCTTTCCCATATCTGTACATTCACTTATTTGCTTTTCTGTACTCCAAAAATACCTACTAAGCACTCTAGTACTTTTTTATTTCAGTTTCTCTATTCTAAGCAGTTTCTGATTGTTTAAGCATTATCATTCTTTGATTATGTAACTGGAATTCTAACACATTAGAATAGACCTGTTATTATATAGAATGGTTGTTATCTTCAGGAATTCTCATTCTGTTCTCTTAGGATTTTCTGGAGATGTGTATATAATTCAGTAATTTCTTGGACAATAAACTTAGGATTTTCTGGAGATATGAATTGCCTTGCTCTTCTATCCAGTTGCCCTAACACAGAATACTATATGCTTGCAAAACTTCAGTAGTCTTCCTTATAGTTTTAGTTACCATTCTCCATGTTAATTCTCTGTATTTTTAGACCAATATATAAGCTACAAGTGAAGGGGAGAAAGAAAGAGAAAGAGAACATCTATCTGAATTTCCCCACTTATAAGCAGTTCAATTGCTATTTTCTCAGGTGAGCATTATTAGTATCTTTTATCACTTTCAGACAAGTTTTGGAGAGCTCTAGTAGCCTGGGAAAAACTGGTGAGGTGAGTATCAGTTAGTATTAGTTAGTATCATTAGTTGTAAGGTTTGATTTAAGAGATGTCTTCAGGATATATTACATGGAATGGATAGTGTTGTTAGAGGCTCTTAAGGAGCTTTATAATCATTTTACAAAAAAGCTTGTTACATAGTGTAAGATTTACTGTTTAGAAGTGTGTTAGCCAGAGAAAGTATTTGCAAACAGATGTTATATGTTTATTTCTTCTTTTATATTATTATTTCTATTTTTACTTGATTTCTGATACTGATGTTGTTCTCTTTGAATTCTTTAGCATGTAGTTGAGTACTAGTATTACATAGTTCTTGTTGCACCCTAGCATAATCTCTTTTCTGCTTGACTTCCATCATCCATGGTAGCTGATTATGCTCTCAAGTGCCCATACTTCATAGCTAGAGTATAGTGGCATCTCTTATCTCTAAAAACCTTGTCTTCTTGAGATCTGGTTTGATTAATGGCTACTAAACCATTTCTTAAGTGGACTCCCATTCAAGAGAGCCTGAGGCATTATTTAGGAGCATCAAGTCTTCTTGCTAAAACCCTTAAATAGTTCTTAAATGCTTGAAAACTTAATAAGAGTATGTTTCCTTACAAAAATCTTTACTGGACTCTGAACAACTTCATGGATCTCCATCCCAGATATCTGAGAATCACTAGAAACTAGATTAATACTTAGTAGTCTCCATTCCTAGATAACTATCCTAGATAATATACTTAGTATATAAGCTAATAGTTTACACTATAAAGTCCATTCTGAAAATTGACTAAAACTATCACCAACTTCTAATGTTAGCAACAATACACCTTCTATATTCTGGTGGACTTGTTTGCCAGTCATATTCTAAATATATCTTCTGAAATATACAACTCATGCAACTTATAGAAATATAGTATATAAGCTGAAGCCAAAGATCATTCTGACTCTTGTATTTTACATACTTGGATAATATTCTACTTATCCATTTGGACTTTTAAGAGCCTATTATTGGATCTCTGACAATAAGATGTGAACTGTATTTAATAAGTTGTTAGAATGTCTAGCAATGATGTCTGAGATGAAATAAAGAAAGATGATCCATATTGGAGAGTGTAGATAGGTTAGTATATATTATCTGTTAGTTAGAATAAATATAGCTGGATCAGAATATAACAGAGGCCAAGGTTATTCTAAAAAGCCTGATTATTTTATAGCAATACTGTGAACATACAATCTTAGAAGTATTTTCTTATACAATTTTGGTCTATTTTCAGTCTTATAAGTATACTTTGAACTCTTATATTTTATTATTTTATTTCATTTTTATCTATTTTTCTTGATCTAATTTTCTTTTCTTTTTTTAAAGTTTGGATAATAATGATTACATAACTATAGTGTGTGACATGATAACATAATGTAAACTCACCAGTCATATAACTTATTGTATGTACAATTATATGCCATAACAAGTTGTAGAAGATACTGGAATAATAACATTAAGACATATGGTTATAACATAGTAGCTTCATGGTTATCAATAGATATTAGAGTTAGACATTGTAAAGTAGAGTAGTAATATATTGGAGACTTCTTGTTGAATTCTTTTATGATCTCCACAAGACTCTTTGCAATCTAAGACTACTTGAGTAGTCTATTGACTATTTAGATTAATGGCTGCTGTAAAGGAATCCAATACTTTGCCAAATCTCAAACACTGCTAATAACAATTCCACAGTCTTTTCTCAACTTTTTTAGATACTATCTTTAAAATAATCATAATTCTCTCTCCTTGACTATTATTCAATAAGCTCTTACTAATTCAGTCAATATTCTAGATTATTCTATCTATTAGGGTAACTGAGTGAAGCTTACAAGATGTGTGAAGTTTACAATCTTTAGAGAATTCTAAGTTATATTGTTTGTAGCTACCAAGTATATGACTTACTTCTAGGATATTACAATTGATATCTTATGTCTAACAAATAGTTTGTTCATGGACAAATAGATGTTGGGATTTCTTCTCTATGACTTTATGATTAGCTATGCCATATGTTTTCTTCATATAATCAGTCAGTATCTCATATAGTAGTAGTAACCTCCTTATGTTTTTCTAACTATTTTCTTATGTTCTACTATATATATTCCTTATGATCTCTAGGTATATATAGCTGTAGATACTATCTTATATCCTTATACTTTACTAATTGATCATTCTTCTCTTCTCTACTCAAGTCTTGCCTAAGTTGCAATCTAAGCCAAGCTTAAGGTCATAACAAAAGCTTTCTAAAGATGATAACTACTCTAAATATCTAAATATTTTATACCAATTACATGAAATATCAGATAGAACATTTGCTAATCTAACTATAGAATTGTCAGAGTTATAAAAAAATGAACTTGAATTTTATTTTATTTTTATTTTTATTTATTTTAGACTTAGACTGTTATAACTTAAATCCTTGAGTAAAGATAAAAGATGACTTTTGTATTATATTAGAGTTGAAGATAGTAAACTTAACTTTTTCTTTTCAATTTTATTTTTATTTTGGACTTAAGTTAAGTATTATCACAAAATGAACTACTCACTTACTTGTGATATCTGAACCTTAGATACACTTTCAAAGGTTTAGAAGTGATTTAGAAGTTCAATAATAATAACAATGATAATTAAGATTAATACAGATAATAAAGGATAAAGATTGATGATAAATGATATAAATTGATGAATAATAAATGATGTTGTTAAGTCTGAGGTCTAATCCTCAGATATAAAGGTATATATATAAAATAGTAATAGTCTGTACACAAGCTATTTCCATCACATGATCAAAACTTGTACCTGATGGGAGCTGTTATCTATCATAGCAGCTATCAGGCTAATTTTAGAAGATAACTAATTATGTCACTATATTGATATGCTTTTATTTCTATCAATACTTATTGCTATGTAATATATCATATATTCTCAGGAACAGATTGATGAGTGCTTTCTAATGCAAGTTCAATTGTGTAAATCTATCTAGTTGTTCATGAGATATTAGCAAATGAAGATTTTACAGTTACTGATGACCTGATATCTCAGTTGTTTGTTGTTGCTTTTGTATATCCCATATATTTGCAGATAGCTCCCATTTGAGGCTTTACAGTACAACTTAGTTTGTGAAAATTGGTCTACTAGTTGTAGAGAATACAAGCTGAATGAAGTTTATGACAAGTATGATGTTATATATAATTGTCACAAACTGTCACACAACATGACATGGTGTCACACATTGGTCACATAATCACATGGAATGTAAAACATTATAGAAGATTCTAAAACAATAATATTGTTTCATATATAAGATAAATACTTTTGTACTTGGAACTCTATTAAATTCTCTAGTATGTTGTGGCAACCACTAGACCAGTGTCCAATAGAAGCACAAGCAATAAATCTCATAGAAGGGATATTTAGTGGGGAACATGAGTTGTGTAATTCACAAGAGAACTCAACAGAGAACTACAACAGTATTCTACTGACTATTTATATAAAGTATCCATGGTCCATGCTACAACTTCTCTACACCTACCCTAATATCCATACCCTGTCCTTATGTCCATTACTTATCTATCATGCATTTACCTCAAGGCTAGCATGCTGTATACATGTGCCCTAATATCATACCCTAAACTCTACTCTTAATCTCCATCATCCATGTATACACTATGTGTACACTATGAGAAACCATGTCCCTTGACGTCACTCCATCTCTAGACTCTTTCTGATCCTTCTAGACTGCTCTAGACCACTCTAAACTATTCTAGGCCTTATGATGTAATATCATGTGACTTCCTAGTCACATGCCTTCTCTATCTTGTCATAAACTAATAATATAACTAATGTCTATATCTTATCTTATCTCACGAAAGTCTGTCTACACTTTACTGTCTTATAACATAGTATTATCTAATATAAGGTTGTTCTTTCACTTTTGCTCTTAAGTCTAAGTTTATAATATATTGAGTAACACAAAAGAACTTGATAGAGTTCTAAGTACAAGCTAGTCTATCTTATATACTGTAGACTATAGTTGTTATAAACTTAAGATTTTAGAACTAATCAGAAGAAAAAATCTTATATAAAGTTTATATAAGAGAACTTGATAGAGAGCTCTGTACATGATTGTTTACCTTATATGCCCAAAACTAGTAGTCTGTACTCTACTACATTAACCTACCTTAAATAACTATGTATTTGTCTTAAGGCTACTATATGTATAATATATTATATAATGTTATCTTTCCAGAACCACCCATTGTTTTCTGTCATAATACATGATTGTGTGACAATGTAACCATGACAGTATCATGTGACTATAACTGATGTGTAATACCAGACCATACCAAACTCTAACTCTAGTTTTCAAAATAAAAGTGAAAAAGAAAGAAATAAAGTCTACTATCTTCAATTTTGACAATAGTCTGTATACACACTATAACTAACCTATCCTAAAGTACATATGTTTTCTATAAGACCAATATATTATTGCTATACTATATAACATTATCTATTCTAGAATTATATATCCTTTTTTATATTGCAATCTATTATACATAATATTATCTTATACTCTTTGCTTATATTCAAAATTAAAAAAAGTATAAAAATAAGAATAAAATAATAAAGAAATAAAATAAAAACCAAGTCTACCACTCACAACTCTAATATAGACAAAGAAGTATTACAAAGAGTGATAAAAGAGTGATATCTATTACAGTCACAGATCATATAATTATATGGTACATAAAAAGTTGTTAAAGATCTGAAATAGATAGTATTATATGGTATAGCAACAATATATTGGTCTTATGAAAAGTATATAGACTTTAGAGTAGGTTAATTGTAATATGTACATAGATCATAGTCTGTAGTATATAAGGTAAACTAGCTAGAAACTCCATCAATGTCAGATTTGGAAACAATAAACTTAGTTTTATTTATCTTCTTTATCTTCTTTCTCTTTTATTTTTATTTTGACTTTTATTTTACTTAGGCAAAGAGTGTAGTGTGACAAAAGTGTTATACTTGTTACAGGGTGGTCACATATGTCATTGTCACATGTTACATAATTATGTGATGCAGAGAAAGATATAGAAAATTCTAGAATAGATAATATTATATAGTATAGCAATAGTATATTAGTCTTATAAAGTATATATAAACTTTAGGATAGGTTAGTTATAGTGTGTACATAGACTATAGCCTATAGTATATAAGGTAGACTATCTTGTACTAAGAACTCTATTGAGTTCTCTTATGTTGCTCAATACAAGAGTGTACTTTTATCTTAGTTCTTAAATCTAAGTTATAACAATCAAGTTTTTCTGTATTACTTAATCTAAGAGTGTATCTTTTGTCTAACTCTATGTTAAGATGGGTAGATCTTACTTTGAGTGAATATCTGCAATCAGTCATACAGGAAGAAGGTTAGATCAAATATAGAAACTTATCTAGAAATAGATATGAATATCTGTGAGATTAGACAAGGTATCCAGATTGCAGATCAAGCTTGAAAGCTTATTCATGAATTGGTGACATGATTTCAAATAATAACCTTGGTCTTAACTTATGTGTTATGCTATTATCTGTTATGTGGTCATAATTTTGAATAACAAGGTATTAGAAAGGACTAACTAATAGCTTAGTTAGAAAAGTGAGAGGATAAGTGTTAGAAGACTCTTGGTTAGTTCTTGGTGAATTTCTAGACTAAATATTATAGGGTATCTACTTGGTCTTCAATTCTAAGCCTGTAGTTAGAACTGTGGCTAGAAAATAGTAATGTAGAAGATAATTAAGAAGATATTATAGAGACAGTTTCTAGAATATAGGATAACTGAAAGTCTAGATGATGAATTGCCAGGAGATAAAACATGAGAGGCTAATCTGTGCATGAACAAGTTTTATAGTACTTTAAGACTTAAGTTATAATAAGAATAATGATGTTAGATAGTTAGGAACTCTGATAGAAAGACCTAAAATGTTGTAGATTGGTGGGAGTATATTAGACAGTAGTAAGAGAGAAGATTATAATTATTATAAGTATAATAATTAGCAGAGATTCAGTAGAATTAATGGCAGAGTTGTTATAGCTTTTAAGCTTGGCTCAGGTTGTAACTTAGGCAAAGACTTGAGTAAGAGTGAGATAAGGAGTCAATTGGTAAAGCATAAGGATACATGAGTATATCTACAACTATATATACCTAAAGACTATATATTATAGATGAGACAAACAAGTTATGATACATAAGGAAAGTATAAGAAAGTTTTGTCTACTACATGAGGCACTGACTGAGACAATATGTGGTGCAGCTAATCATTGAGTCATAATGAAGTAACCCCAACACCTGTAGTCTATAAGCTAGCCATATTAAAGATATGAGGGATCAATCATAATAAGAGCTAAGACTTGAAACTTGGGATAAGAGAGATTTATGGGATTGGCAACAGACATTGGTAGTGTTTATATTTTAGTTTTTGGTAAAGTAGCAGATTCTCTTATACTATCTGAATTCTTAACTATCTAGTATAGTTATAACTTAAGTTCTTTAATAAAGACAAAATAAAACTCCTATATTAAGTAATACAAGAAAACTCAATAGAGTTCTAAGTACAAACTAATCTATCTTATATACTAAAGATTTTTGTCTGTACACACACTATAGCTAACCTACCCTAAATTTTATATACTTTCTATAAGGCCAATATACTGTTGTTATATTATATAATATTATTTGTTTCAAAACCTTTTATATCTATATCCTTCTTTGTGACATGTTATGATGTGACCTGTGTGATCATCATGCATAACATCACATCACACTCTTTGCTTAATAAAGAAAAGTAAAGTAAAACCAAAAATAAAATAAAAGAAAAAACAGAAAAGAAAAATAAGAGAGAAAGAAATAAAACCAAGTCTATTGTTCACAACTTTAATAGTATTTAGAGTAGCTGTAACCTCTAAAAAATCTTATACATTCTCTAAGGATTCTTCTGAAGATAAGTTATATATTGTGTAAGTAAGAATAATAAACTTAGAATTCTCCTGAAGATTATATACTCTGTGTAAACTCATAGAATTTACTTAGTTGCTCTAACAGTTGCCATAACAGATAGGCTAGGACTAAATAAAGAAATTTAAGGGACTCAAACACAATTGTTTGCTTATAGTCTTCTTTGGCTAGGCAGAACATTATTTTAAGTTATATATATAGTAGAAAATGTTAATACTCTTGATTGGAGTATATAGTAGATAATTTCTTTCTATAATATAAGAGTATTATTTGTTTGGTATTAGACTAATATTTCTCAGTGAATATTTTTAAAAAGAGTAGTTCTTTGAATGTTAGCTAAGCTGTGTTATGATTTGAGGTATGATTCTAGTATAAAGTACAAGTAAAATTCAAGTAATGAGTATGTAAATTATATGAGATTATATTTAAAATAGCCATAGTGCAACTTGTTTTTTAGTTACAGTCTGGTTACTAATAAATCTTATTTTCCTAAATACTAGTATACTATTATGGTATACTTTGAGCTTTTATAATTATATTCAATATATTTTTCTTTTTTTTCTGTTTTTTTTCTATTCACAATCATATGTCAAGAAGATTGTGGAAGATACTAACATGTTTATCTTTATCACTAGTTCTGAACATAATGTCAGTAGTCTTGTGATTATTATAAGTTTTGTGACTGGTTCTATATTCAGTCCATAGGACTCATGTATAAATATGGCTACTGAAGAAGACATGGATCCATGTTAGATCAGTCATGGTGACTAATGAGTATTGATATCAACTCAGGTTGTAATTATTTCCAAGCTACTTTAAAAAAATACAGACAAAGAAGACAAAGATAAATAGACAGTAAATATATACAAATGCCTTACTGTTGATCTATTGTATTGACATCCACTAATAGTTCTCAATGCTTTCATATGGTCTCTTGTAAATATATACCTTCATATGTAATTTTTCCTAACCATATGGAATAATTTTACAATACAACATGAGTTGAAGTAAATAGTGATTGAATGCCACAACTGCAGAAATTTGTAAATAGTATATATCCCTTTTTCTTTTCCAATTCTTGACTTTTCTATACTTTATAGCAACCTTGGAAAGTCTTAAATAACCTTCTTGAATGTATATTTACCATTGTTAGTTCCAAATTTGAGAGTATTGCAAATAATCACAAAACATACTCTCACACATTATCCTTACCCTGTTTTTAAACTAATGATACTCTTCATATCTTATATAGGCTTGTATAACAAATATATTGTCTTTAGTTATTGATTATGAAGTTTGGGAAATTAGATAATACATTGAAACAAGATGGAAATTTATTAAACCAAGAAACTTAACAAGGCTATTTCCACACCATATTGTTTGAGGGTGACTTCTATGCTTACAATACTGACAGTCAAAATATATAGTTGCCCTAATTTAAGTAACTACTATGAGGTTTATCAAGTTTATAGAGCTTTATCTATATGAAAATAGTTTTAGAATTACTTTTTCTAATTGTAATATCTTCTTCTTATGGGCTGAATAGCCATCTTACAGCTAAAACCTTGTACATATTTGTTTGATTATAGTTACTCGATATTGGAGTTGACTTGTTATAAACATTCCAGTTTTTAAGTATTAACTATAATTCCTTATTCTCTACCAAGTATAACCTTGGAAAAGTATAAGGCACAAGAAAGAATAGAATTTAATCTATCTGTGTGTAAGGCTGTAAATAAGTAAGACAAATTATTACTACTTGGCTGTGTACCATAATCAAATGATTGATTTTGGTGTTTAGTTCAAATTAATAAGGTTGAAATGGTTGATCTATATAGCATTGGTTGTAAAGAGAATTGAGATTTTCAAGCAGTTTCCTTAACACAAGTTTTGTAAGTGAAATGGATGATTATTTATTTCTTAGAAAGTGTAAAGTCAAGATATAACTGCATTAAAGATAATTTATTGTCCTTGTCCACTTAGAGATACACTTAAGTATTTCAAGCTCATCAAGCATATGTAGCTTTATTTTTGTGGTATATGTTGGATATATGAAGCTTGGATGCTAGCTTTTTTATTTAAATTTTCTTTTCTTTTTCTTTTTCCTTTTATTTTCTTTATTTTGAACTTAGGATTAGGGTTAGAATGACAGGATCATGCTGTCACAAATTAGTCACATCAGATAACATGGTCACAGTCACAGTCACAGATCATGAGGTCATAGAGAAGGGTATAAAAAATTCTGAAAAGATAATATTATATATATTATATATTTTGACCTTAAGATGAACACATGGTCATTTAGGGTAGGCTAGAGAAGTAGTAGCATGGACTATTATAGTTTAGTATATAAGGTAGATGATCCTATACAGAGTTCCCTATCAAGTTCTCTTATGTTAACCCTAATACAAGGTTCTTTCTATTAACCTGCTCTAAGATATTTGAGTTGTAACATTAGAACTTGATTTCCTTTCTTGAGACTGCCCAACTCAGGGCCCTTTCCCTCAACTTTCTCTTACTCTCTATTTATCCTTAACCAAGGGCAATGTGTCCAAAGTCAAAAAGAACAGCCAGACTCTAGGCTTAAGAGGTGCACCAGTCAGGTGGAGGAAATCTGGCTATTTAGTTGTACCAAAGCCAACTGGTGCAGGTAGACATATTACCTTGTATGGACATTGTTAGTGTAGAAATTTTGCATAGAAGCCTCATACTGCAATGTTCCCTTGTGACCTATACACACAAAGGAATAGTAGGATCTCTTACAAGTTCCATCTAGAGTAGGTATTCTCTCCTTAGGGATATTAGACAGAAATTTATTAAGACAGTAGTTAGTAGTTAGGTAGTTGGTAGATAGGATAAGGTAGACAAGAAGAGTGCCATTAGCCCTTACAGAAAAAAAATTGAGTTCAGAGTATAAGAAGAGAAGTGAGTCTAACATAGAATCTGTGTTCTCTGAACAGTAGTTACCACTACCCACTCTACTGCCTCTATTACCCTCACCACTACTATTAGTATTATCAGCATTATCACCATCATATACTATGAGTCAATGTAGCTCAATCAACTTTGAACTTTTAGCTTAACAGTAATAGGAGCAGCTTGCAGCACTGCAGGCTCAACTACAAGCATTGCAGGAGAAACTAGGGGGAGAAGTAGCAGCAGTAACAAGCACAGAAGTTGTAAGGCCACAAATGTTCAATAGAACCTCATCAAAGGTCCCAGAATTTGTGATGGCATATAGATTGTATATAAGGATGAAGATGAGGAGAATGGCAGTTGAAGAGCAAATCTAATGGATGTTATCATATATACAGGGAAGGAGAAAGTAGCAAAGTCAGAGAAAGAAGCTAAGAAGTTGGTTCCAGCAAAATTCCATAAGTGGATCCATGTCTTTGGCAAGAAGGCAAGTGAATAGATGCCTACAAGGAAGCTGTGGGATCACACAATGAATACAAAGGAGGGATTTGTACCAAGGAAGGGGAAGATGTATCCATTGTCAAGAGAAGAGCAGGAGGAGATGCATGAGTTCATAGCTGAACAATTGAGGAAAGGGTATATTAGACTCTCAAAGTTGCCTCAAATAGCACCAGTGTTCTTTGTGGAAAAGAAGGATGGTAAGAAGTGGATGGTACATGACTATAGATATTTAAATAAGTGGACTGTAAAGAATAATTATCCTTTGCCTCTTATTTTGGATATTGTAGAAAATATAGGTACAAAAAAGGTATTTACTAAGATGGACTTATGATAGGGATATAATAATGTACAAATAAAGGAGGGAGATGAGTGGAAGGCAGCATCATTCAAACTGACAGTGATGTTTTTTGGATTAACAAATTCATTTGCAACTTTCTAGATGATAATGAATGAGATTTTATGGGATCTTATCAATACTGGAAAGGTGGTAAGCTTTATTAATGACATAATTATTGGAACAGAGGAAGAAGAAGTATACAACAAGCTGGTAGAAGAAGTAGTAAGGAGATTAGTGGAGAATGATTTGTATATGAAACTAGAGAAGTACAAGTGGAAAGTTGGAGAAGTAGGATTTTTAGGAGTCATAATAGAACCAGAGGGGATTAAGATGGAAGAAGATAAAATGAAGGGAGTGTTAGATTAGCCAACACTAAAGTGTGTCAAGGATGTGTAGAAGTTCCTAGGGTTGGTGAATTACTATTGTTGATTTATCAAGGACTTTGCATCTATAGCAAGACCATTGCATAATATGGTCAAAAATAATCAGAAGTGGGAATGGACAGAAAGGCAGGAGAAGGCATTTGGGGAGCTGAAGGAAAGATTTACAAAAGAACTGGTATTAGCAGTACTGGACTTAGACAAAAAAATGAGGATGGAAGTAGATGTGTCAGATTATGCTACAGGGATGTTTTATCTATGGAATGTAAGGATAGGAAGTGGAGACTGGTGGCATTTCTTTCAAAATCTCCAAATGAAACTGAAAGCAATTATGAGATTCATAACAAGGAGATGTTAGCAGTAATAATAGGGTTAGAAAATTGGAAGCATATATTAGAGAGTGCCAAGTACAAGTTTGAGATCTGGACAGACTATAAGAATCTGGAATACTTGATGAAGGCACAAAAGTTAAACCAAAGACAAGCCCATTAGGTCTTATATTTGTCAAGATTTAACTTTATCTTAAAACATGTTCCAGGAACAAAAATGGGAAAGACAGACAGACTTAGTAGAAGACCAGACTGAAAAGTAGGTGTAGAAAAGGACAATGAAAATCAAGTATTTATTAAGGACTGCTGGTTACATAGCTTACATGAAGTAGTAATAGAAGGACCTGAGATAGGTATAGTAGAAAAGATAAAGAAAGCTAGGAGTAAGAACAAGGAAGTAGTTAGAGTAGTAGAAGAGATAAAGAAAGCAGGAGTAAAAGTAGTGAAAGGAGACAAATGGCAGATAGAGGGTGAATTAGTGTTGAAAGAGGGCAAAGTGTACATACTAAAGGATAAAGAATTAAGGGCAGAAATAATTCAGTTGCATCATGATGTACCAGTAGCCAGATATAAAGGAAAGTGGAAGATGATAGAGCTAGTGATAAGGAGTTATTGGTGGCCAGGAGTGATAAGGAATGTAGGGAGATATGTAGATGGTTGCAATATATGTTAGAGGATGAAGAACAGGATAGAGGTACCAGTAGGAAAGTTGAAGCTAAGTGAGGTCCTAGAAAAGCTATGGACACATCTAACAGTAGACTTTATCATGAAGTTACTAGTAGTAGTGGGGAAGAATACAATTCTAGTAGTCTGTAATAGGTTGTCCAAAATAACACATTTTGTGGCAACAACAGAAGAGACATCAGCAGAAGGGTTGGAAAGGCTGTTTAGAGATAATATATGAAAGTTGCACAGGTTACCAGAGAGTATTGTGTTGGATAGAGAACTATAGTTTGTAGCAGAAATAACAAAGGAGTTGGATAGTATGTTAGGAATCAAAAAAAGCTGTCAATGTCATTCTATCCACAAACAGATTGGCAGACAGTGAGAATGAACCAGGAACTGGAACAGTATCTGAGGTTCTTTGTCAATCATAAGCAAAAGGATTGGCTAGAATGGCTAGCATCAGCAGAGTTTGCAATTAATAACAAGGCACATTCAACAACTAAAGTATCTCTGTTTATGGCAAACTATGGTAGAGAATTGAGGATGGGAGTTAATTTAAGAAGAAATGGAAAAATAGAAAAGGCAATGAAGTTTGCAGAGAGAATGAGAAAAGTACAAGAAAAGGCTGGAGCAGCATTAGTCAGGGTACAGGAAGAAATAAAGAGATAAGTGGATAAGGGAAGGAAGAAAGTGGAAGAATGGAAGATTAGAGATAGAGTCATATTGAGTACAAAGGATTTGGTGTTTAAAGAAAGACTAGCAAAGAAATTAGTGGACTGATATATGGGTCCATATATAATTAATAAGGTAGTTTCTACCAATGCAGTCAAGTTATGACTGCCAACTTCAATGAGAATTCATCTGGTAGTGAATGTCAGTTGGATAGTATGATATAAAGATCAGGTAGGAGGATAAAGGAAGAAGGAAGTGAAACTAGTAGAAGTGGAGAGAGTTGAAGAATGGGAGGTAAAAAAAATATTAAACAAAAGAAAAGTGAAGGGAGTATTAAAGTACTTAGTGTTATGGTGTGCTTGGACACTAATATTTTTCTTTTCTTTTATCTATTTTTCTTGATTTAATATTTCTTTTCTTTTGATTTTCTTTTTATTGATAATGAAGAGGCATGTGACTGTGGTTACATGACATATCACATGATGTGAGGCCATAGGCCTAGAAGCAGACTAGATGGATAATATCAAGGAGCATGTCAACAGCATGTCTACCTTATGGTATACACATGGTGCACTCATGGACAATATATGGACTTTAGGGTAGGATTAATGTTAGCACGGAATATCTGTAAATTATATAAATAGGATAGCAATACAACAGAGACTCCTTGTCAAGTTCTTATGATCCCCATAACAATATCTGCCTTTGAGATTTATTGCTTGTACTTCTATTATTTCTGTAACTAGTGGTTACCACAACACTTAGTGTGATGAAAGGGGTTTACAGTAGAACAGGACAGTTGGAAAAAAAAGGAGTATTTAGAAAATGCAAAAGAGTTAGTAGTAGAGCTCGATAGAAGAATGAATGTAGAAGTAAGAAGGTGGAAAAAGTTAGATTTGGTAGAAGAAAAGAACTTTAGGAGGGAGGAGTTACTAGATAAATATACAGCAAAGATATTATATAGATGAGATAATAGAAAGTTTGAGAATGAATATTTAAAAAAGTTGGAGAACAATTGAAAAAGGTGGAAGGAAGAAGATAAGACAAGAAGGAAGGATGAACTAACAAGTTTCTCCAGGAGTAGAACCATTAAAGGGAGGGTAATATCAGATATGTGAAGCCTGGACACTAGCTTCTTTATTTAAATTCTCTTTTCTTTTTTCTTTTTTCCTTTTATTTTCTTTATTTGGAGCTAGGGTTAGGGTTAGAGTAATGTTATGATAACACTGTCACATATCAGTCACAAGTCATGAAATTACAGAGAAGAATGTAAAAGGTTCTGGAAGAATGATATCATATAACATGTGTAACATATGTTGACCTTAAGATGAACATATGGTCATTTAAAATAGACTAGAGAGGTAGTAGCATGGACCATCATAGTTTAGTATACAAGGTAGATGATCCTGTACAGAGTTCTCTATTGAGTTCTCTTGTATTAACCCAATACAAGGTTTATTCACTTGACTAACCCTAAGGTCTTGAGTTTGTAATATCTAGGTTGTCCTATAATTTAATTTCTTTGCCCCTTTGAGTAGTAATATTGGATGCAGTTCACATCTTGTTATCCAAGATTCTAAAAGAACATTTTAAAAGTCCAAAACTAAGTAATTTTGCATTATCCAAGAACACAGAAGACAAAGCAAAACAACCTTTGGCTTTAGCTTATATACTGCATCTTTATAAGTCACATGGGTCATATATTTCAGATTGGGAATTGGGAACTCAGAAGGTGGAAAACCACTAGAAGATAGTAAGATATATTATTTTTAACACTAGAAGAGAGGTGCTAGTTTTAGTTAATTTTTAGAATGACTACTATAGTATAAACTACCAGATTATATACTAGTTAGTATATCTTGGGTAGCTATCTGGAATGTAACTGCTGAGTAAGTTACTTTAATTACTGGTAATTCTTAGATGTCAAGAGAGAAAGATCTATGGAGTTATGTTAGACTAGTGAGGATATCTGAGGTGAAATAAACAAGGTTTGATCTATATTGGAGTAGGTTTGGGAGTGTGAATGAGAATAGGTAGTTATCTGTGAGTTAGAACAGATAAGGCCAGAACATAGGATGTGACAAGTAACAAGAATATACTTATTCAGTGGAGAATCCATCTTAGATGAATTGATATATATGCATTCAATTTTTCAGCTACTTCTGAATAAAATCCACTATTTCTTTCAATCATTCCAGGAAATATGTTGGTAGTAGCATCCAGTTCATTAGACTTTGAAACTTGTTTAAACCTGTTGAGTTGGCTAGCTAGAATTCCCATGCTCTTTACAAGGTTTTTTATTGTTTTATAAGATTCACTCTAAGCTTCAAGATGCTGGAAAATTAGCTAGTGATACTATCAGTGTCAAAAAAAAAGAAAGTGACCCACTTTGTAAATAAATTGATGCAATAAAACATTTTTGATATCATAGAATTTAACTATTTTGAGTTAATAATATTTACTTCACTTAAAAATTTTCCTAACTCTATAATCATTTCAATAGCATCTCTTGCAGAGCTCAGATAATCTCCAAAGTGGGTCAGAAACTGTTCAAACTCTCTATTGTGGCTTTGATTTATGTATTCAGTATAGTCAAGTTATAATCATGAGCTTATGACTAGACTTGAACCAGAAATATACTAATAATCAAGATAGCATATCATATCTCAGCAACAACACAGAGATATAATTCTTGGATTCAATTATCAAATTCCATCTTAAAGTTAGCTGAAGCACCCTAAATAAATGAAGAGTGATGTCAGGCACGGTTCACACCAGGGTGGAAGTCTGCAAAATGGACTCAGAGATGAGCAGACTTGTGGAACAACCTTGGTTTCAGCTTATGTGCTGTGCCATCTGTCTGCCATGTAGTTGCAACTTCAGATGGAGGAGAGAAAGTCTGAGTGGGAGTGAGTACTGATTTGTGTGTCACTGTTGAATACCAGAGATTGAGTTCAATGAGAGTTTATCTCTGTCGATTATCAGACTAGTGAATTACAATGTAACTACTAGTCTTATATACAAACTGATAGTATAGGAGATACTCGGGGTTTCAGTGGTAAAACCCCTATTACCCCAAGTGGAGGTTTCAGTGTTAAGACACTGACAAGAATAACTCCATCATAGAAGACCAAGTTGGATAGAAGTATCTCTGCCATGGAAGATGGCATACCCAGATGGTTGCAACACCACCATGAGATGTGTTGTGAGAAGGGTGGCTGCTGTAGAAGGCAGGCTTGTAGGATCTGGAGGTGGTTTCACCATGGGAACATTATTTCCAGACAGGTGGACTTGTATATGACAAGTGATCAAAGAAAAGATTAACTTATATTTGGTTTCCTTCTATGCTTTAAACTAGGTATTTCCATAAATTATCAAATTTGATGCTAGCTTGACATAAGTGATTATCCTTCAGAGTATGCCAGAAATGAGGGATTTCTGTTGTCAAGAGTTTTTCTTATGTATTTCAATATTCAGGTCACTTTCTTTCTTGAGATATAGTACTATGTCATATGATATTATAGAACTGCTTGCATACAAGAAGCTCAATTCACTATTTGTTTGTTAACTTTAAATACTATTCAATTTCAATATTTCTCTTTATTTATATATAAGCTTTCTGATAAATTCTAGAAGTAAAAGCAATTACTTGAGCCTAATGATGGATTGAGCCTATAGATAGAGTAGCACTCACTGACAACTTGGCTGGCATATTTTATAATAGATTTATTTAGTTTTGCTATTAATACAACTTTTGGGTAGGAAATAATTTTTCTGAGCATAAGATGTTAATTGCTAAGAACAAGAACAAGAACAAAGTTGTGATACAAGCAATTACTGAAGTAGTTGCTATTGTCTCATAAGTCAAACTAGATAGGAATATAATTATAATCTGTACCTAGATATATGAGAAGAATGGGGAAGCTATAAGCATAGGAGCAGTGATAAGTACATCTGCTATTTTTCAAAGCATTGTTAAATTTTTTTCTTTAAAAGGTGATCCCATATATTTATAGTATTGTTTTCCATCATCAATTATGTTTTTTTGCTACTATCCTGTTAAATTCCAGAGCACATATTAGATATGGCTCATATCTCATTATCTGAAATCTAGAAGGAGTATCTCAGATGTCAAGTACTAAGTTATTTTGTATTATCTGAGAATGCAGAAGTTGGAGTGGAATGACTTGTAGCTTTAGCTTGTGTGCTATGCCTCTACAAGTGACACTGGTTACATATTTTGGATTGGAGGCTTAAAAATTAGTGGGTAGAAAACCACAAGAAGGTGGCAAGGCATGTCATTGCTAACAATAGAAGAATTCTGCTAATTTTAGTCAATTTTCAGAATAAGATGCTACAGTGTAAACTACCAGATTATATACTAGTTAGTATATCTAGGGTAGTTATCTGGAATGTAACTACTAAGTGAGTTACCCTGATTACTAGTGATTCTTAGATATCAAGAGATAAAGTTCCATGGAGTTGTTTTTGGCCAGCAAGAACATCTGAGGTAGAATGGATAGGTATAATTCATATCAAAAGAAGTTGGTAAGTATAAATGAATAATAGGAAGTTATCCATGGGTTGGGGTGGATGATGTTGGAACATAGGATATAACAGCATATGTGATGAATAAGAGGTATTAGCAGTCTCATGAATCACTCTAATAGCTCAGGAATTATCTAGTAAGCTGTAGACAACTTTAAATGACTTAAAGTCAGAAAAACATCCACAGAGTGTTGTACATGTGATCAGGTAATATAATTACTAGGCAAAATATTATTTCAAGACTAATTTTATATCTAATATATCTCTGTACAAGATATGTGAAAGTGCTCTGTATTTTACATTACAGCACTTTCCTTTCATATTGGGCTGACTCTCTGTTAGAAATGATCTCATCAGTATAACCATAGTTACTGTGAACTTGGTGTTGGAATTGCATCTTAATTAGTTAGTATATCACATGATTACATATACTACTACCTATATACATGTTTTATAACTTTTAGTTATTTACAGTTGTTCATAGATGAAGTATTGTCTTACTATCAGTCATTTACAGTTTTTCACAGCTTATTAGATAACTCTTATACTAAAGATGGATCAATACATTGTCATATTGGCCCCTATTTATGTTTGGACCACATTTATACTTGAACCTGTTAGAATAAACAGAATGCACAGCAGCATGGTACAGTATAGACTACTGGTAACCACTTACTTATAGTAAATACTATAATAGAGAGCTGAGGAAGTGCAAGCAATGATAGAGAGATAAGTAGTATTAGTAGTAATTCAATCTATGTGAAAACTTTTACATTAACTACCTAATTCTTACTAAGTGTAATACTTTGCAACAGGATCTTTTTTACTTAGACAACTAAGATGTCACTTTCTTATAGTATATATTTGAACTACTAGCCAATGTTCACCTCAGTCATGTTCCATACTCTGAAAGCTTTTTTGTACTTTATTCTATCTTACTCATACTTATAATTATGTTGTAAATATTCACTACTCTTTAGGTTATAAGCCCTGAGCTGTAAACACTTACTAGAACTACATTACCTACAGAACTATACCATATATAAACATATACTATATTAACTACCAGAGGAAGCTTACCACTAATTTTTTTCTAACAAAAACAAATTTGATGGAATAAACTGAGTAGTATGGAGTAAATTTATCTGTATTGCTGCTTAAATAAAAGGCATATTTGAATACTTAGATAAAAATATCAAGGATCTAGAAGTACCAACTATACTATTCTTTCATACATCTATACTAACAGCTTCTAGTGATACTAAATCTACACAGCCAAGCATAACATTAGTTCTATTACTACTTGATAAAACACTGTGAGACTTACTTAACCCAGCTACTACAGAATGGAAGATCTGTAATACTTAGACAGAAGGCTTGCTTATCTACAATACTAAAAACATTGCTGATATTATAGCTGACACTTGAAAGTCATTGTTATGCCAAAAAATGCTTTTTTATGAAAGAATATACTCTTATAGGGTTTTTATGCATGTAAGACCTCTTTGAAAGCATTAGCAAGAAGAATTTATACTCTTATATAGTATTAGACTTGAAAACTATGGACTTTATTCTATTTCCTTTTTATTTCTATTTTCATTTTCATTTATTTTATGTTTTTGAACTTAGGGTTAGGAATTAGCATGACATCATACATGACTGTCACAAACCTGTCACATGTCACATAAAAGAATATAAAAGGTTCTGGAACAAATGATATTAACCCATATATCAATGGCATAGCCTTTAGAGTAGGCTAGGTTTAGTGTAGCATAGACTATTAGTTTAGTATATATAAAGTAAACAACTTTGTACTAAGAACTCTATTAAGTTCTCTTATGATCACCCAATCCAAGGTTCATTCACTTGACTAACTCTCAAGTCTTGAGTTTGTAACAGATAATGCCTTAGACTCTCTCAAGCAAATACTCACTCAAGAGATAGTATGGTAGCTGTTAATTAAACTAGATCTTGAGAAGATGAGGTCTTTAGAAATAAGAAACACTACTGTATTTACAAAAGACTAGCTATGAAGTACAGGTGTTCATAAGCACAATTTGTATAGTTATAAATATTTGAATAGTAGGATAAGGCAAGAACACAGTAGATCAGAAGCCAATGAAGTCTAGAATAGATTCACAAGTAAAGATAGTCTATGAAAATGACTAAGGAGAAATAGAATAAATACTTAGAAGTAGAAAACAATTATCAGCTTGATGTTAGGTTACAAATAGAGAGAGGACTATATGCTCATAAAACCTTAGAAATCTTCCTTATAGTTTTGGTATTCACTTTTTAGGTTCATTCTCTGTATTTTTAAATTAATACATAAGCCATAAGTACAGGGAAGTAAGAGGAAGGATCTCTATTCAAATTTCTTTACTCAAGAACAGTTTAATCTTTATTAGTACCTACTATCACTTTTGGGCAAGCTCTGTTCAGAGTGCATTACCTGGAATGGATAGTGTTGTTAAAAGCTCTTAAGAAGCTTTGCAATCTACCTAGATTTTCCAAAGAAGCTTGTTACACAATGTAAGATTTACTATTTAGAAATGTGTTAGCAAGGGAAAGTATTTACAAGTGGATGTTATTTTTATATTATTTTTAATATTCTTTCTAAATTTGTCTTTTTGCACTCACAAGAGCCCTTTTAAGAGTTTTATTTGTTCTAATCTTTTTTTATATTATTTTTTCTATCTTTTCTCTTAGTTTCTAAAGCTAATATTGTCTTCTTTGAGTTCTTTAGTACACAGTTAAAGGTTAGTATTGTATAGTTCTTGTTGTATCATAGCATAATCTCTTTTCTGCTTGACCCCTATTATTATATATCAATGAATATGAGATTATATCTGATATAGCATGTTAAAATATAGAGCAGAAATGATAGAATATGGCCTACTCTAACAAAAATGACTTTTCAAATCACATTACCATCATATACAACAAATGTATACATATAAATGCTCTTGGTGCAGCAATTTTTAATGTTAGCTCCAAAACCATTGTCCTTAACTCCTTACTACAGTCCTGAAACCCAGCTATTGCTACACTGTATAAAAACATGTCATCAACAGATATAATATCACAGCTACAGATGTGGTGGCTTTTTATTGGATGTGATTATGTCATCAACTCTGTACAAAGCATTACCACTCTCCAAGTCTCTAATACCAAGTACAAAGATAAGAGCCAACTTATCTATAACAACACTAACTGCAACTGCCATGAGTATACTGTTGATATTTGTTATTAGCCTGGAGGTGGTAAAAAAGGCCAATTTCCACCAGGTCTTGGAAAGAGCAGAGGTACAAAGGAAAGCATAGCAAACATTTGTCAAAACAAGTGTAAGAGAATACTATCAGCAAATATAACTATAACTACAGACAATGATTATTAGCAAGTCTTCACACTATGGGAGATAATTATATCAAGATATTCAAACTGTAGTTACTGTACTGGATGAATGTAGTACAAACTGTCATTTATATATGGAACTTCATCCTCTCTACTAAATAACCAAGGAAGATGCCTACTGAACTTTGGACTAGATATCAAAGGGCATATCCCACCTATGATAGACTTATAAACCTCTAAACTCAGTCTGAGATCTACTAGAGTTGCTTTACTTGGATATTTTGGAAGAGAAGACCACAAATTTCTAGATCAAGGAACAGATATAATATATAAGTCACAGAATGTCATATTCAAGGAAGGAATCACTTACATTGCTTTACAACCTATACTATTTATGTTCAATGATAAAGATTTCTAAGTACAGGCCAAGAAAGGGACCAATAGTCAAAGAATTATCTAATGAACATAACTACAATAATACCAAGAGTATAGCATTCCCATTTCAGAAAATATCATTAAGACTGACTATGCTTTCAGAACTACATAAAGAAATAGTAGAGAAACCAGCTCCTAGGGTAAATATTAAGCAAGAAAACAATGATATCACAGATGAAAAAGAAGGAGAGAACTTGCTAAGATCACCAACCATCTACATGTCTACAGAACTCTTTAGAGTATCTATAATAACTAACCATATATTTAGTAGATACTGGCATTTAGATTCCAAATATTTGCATAAGGCCATGATATGGCCAGACCTGTGGTGGAAACCAATAGTTGAAATGCTAAAGAAATAGGGTATTACAACTTAAGTATTATGACTTGAGTTCTTGAGTAAGGATAAAAGACAACTTTTGTATTATTAACACAAAGAATCTCTATAGAGTTCTAAGTACAAGATAGTCTACCTTATATACTACAGACTATGGTCTGTGCACACACTATAACTAACCTATCCTAAAGTACATATACTTTCTATAAGACTAATATGTTATTGCCATACTATATAATATCATCTATTTTAGAATCTTTTACATTCTTATTTGTGTCACATGATTGTGTGATTTGTGATTTTGACAGATGTCACACTTCTGTCATACATGATGTCATCTTACACTCTTTATCTATGTCAAAAATAAAGAAAAGTGAAAATAAAATAAAATAAAAATAAAAAATAAAAAAGAAATAGAAATAAAATGACATTGAAACCAAGTTCACTGCTCCTAACTCTGACATTAAGTCTCAAAGTATTAAGACAAAATAAAAACCTTATATTAGATTAATACAAAAGAACTTAATAGAGTTTCTGATATAAAGTGTTTATCTTATATATACTAGCTAGTTAGTTAGTCTGTGTAAGATCCTATCTAATATACTCTAAAGACCATGCACTATTCATAAGGTCAACATATGGTTGTCAGAGTTGAAGATAGTAGACTTCATTTATTTTCATTTTGTCACAAACTTCATTCAGCTTGTATCTCCACAACCAGTGGACTGATTTTTACAAACTAAGTTGTGCTGTAAAGCTCCCAAATGGGAGCTATCTGCAAATATATGGGATGTACAAAAGCAACAACAA
>JAJOHK020000436.1:0-26067 GCA_022457215.2 Leucocoprinus gongylophorus | reverse complement strand
GATAGACATTGTACTTGTCAAGATTTGATTTCACTTTGAAGTATATAGCTAGCAAAAGTATAGAACAAGCAGATAGTTTGAGTAGGAGAGCAGATTGGGCAAAGGGAGTAGAAAGAGATAAAAAAAAATAAGTAATGCTAAAAAAGAAGTTGTTATAACTTAAAGACTTTAGAGTTGGTCAATAAGAAGAATCTTGTATTGGTGTCATATACAAGTCCACCTGTCTGGAAATAAAGTTCCTACAGTGAAACCCCCTCTGGATCCTACAACCCTGCCTTCTATAGCAGCCACCCTTCTCGCAACACGTCTCATGGTGGTGTTACAACCATCCGGGTATTCTGTCTTCCACAGTGGAGATACTCCTATCCAACTCGGTCTTCCATGATGGAGTTATTCCTGTCAGTGTCTTAACACTGAAACCTCCACTCGGGGTAATAGGGGTTTTACCACTAAAACCTTAAGCATCTTCTATACTATCAGTTTGTATATAAGACTAGTAGTTATATTGTAATTTGCTAGTCTGATAATCGACAGAGATAAACTCTCATTGAACTCGATCTCCAGTGTTCAACAGTGACACACCAATCAGTACTCACTCCTACTTGGACTTTCTCTCCTTCATCTGAAGTTGTGATCACACAGCAGACAGACAGCACAGCACATAAGCTGAAGCCAAGGTTATTCCACAAGTCCGCTCATCTCCGAGTCCATTCTGTGGACTTCTACCCCAGTGTGAACCATGCCTGACAATTGGGTTAATATAAGAGAACTTAATGAAGTTCTTAGTATAAGATATCTATCTATATATACTAACTAGTCATGATCCATGCTCTACTTCTTTAGCCTACCCTAAATAACCATATGTTAGCCATGAAGTCAATATATTGTATCTATTATATGACATTATTATTCTTGAACCTTCCTCTATGTTCTTTATGACCTTATGACTATGTGACTGTTGTGTGACAGTATGATTGTGACATCATGCTAAACCCTAACCCTAGGTCTAGAAAAGAAAAGAAAAAATAAAATAAAATAAAATAAAAGGAGAGAAGAAATTAGAAAAAATATAAGTCCAAACTTTGCAACTCTAACAGAAGTGGTTGGAAATTAGGGTGATGGAAAAGGGACAGTTGTTGATTGAAAGAGCTAAAAAAGAGATTATAGAAAAAATTAAAAAGTCAGAAGTAAAGAATGATGAGATGGTAAAAGTGGTAGAAGAAATGAAGAAGGTAAGGGTTAAAGTATTGAGGAATAATGAGTGGCAGATTGAAGATGACTTGATGTTGAAAGAGGGAAAGGTGTATGTGCTAAGGAATAAGAGTTTGAGATTGGAAATTATTCAGCTACATTATGATATACTGATAACAGGATATAGAGGATAGTAAAAGATGATAAAACTAATTACTAAAAATTATTAGTGGCCAAAAGTTACTAAGAAGGTGAAGTGATATGTAGAAGAATGTAATCAGTGTTAGAGAATAAAGAATAGAGTGGAAATGCCAGTAGGAAAATTAAGACTAAAAATAGTGTCAGAAAAACTGTAACAATATATATCAGTAGACTTTATTATGAAGTTACTGGTATTAAGAAATTATGGATTCAATTTTGGTAGTATGTGATAGGTTTTCAAAAATGTCACATTTTATAGTGACAATAGAAAAAAATAACAGTAAAAGGATTAGCAAGGTTGTTTAGGGATAATATATAGAAGTTCCATAGGTTACTAGAGAGTGTAATTTCAGATAGAGGGCTATAGTTTGTAGTAGGGCTGATGAAGGAGTTGAACAAGATGTTAGGGATAAAAATAAAGCTATCTATGGCTTTTTATTTGTAGACAGACAGATAAATGTCAAGATCAAAGAAAGTAAACTTAACTTATTTTATTTTTCTTTTCATTTTTATTTTCTTTTCAATGTATTTTTCTATTTTCTATTTTTAGAACAACTAGGGTTAGGGTTGATTGGTCATGCTGTCACATCAGTCACAACTTGATAGCATAGTCACAAGACAGATCACGAGACTTGGGAGAAGAAAGTAGAAGGTTCTAGAATAGAGTGATGTCATACAACATGGACATTATATGTTGGCCTCGTGTTCTACACATGATCATTTAGGGTAGGGTGCACAGTAGTGAGCATAGACCATTGGTAGTAGTATATAAGGTAGTCTACTTTGTAAAGGGATCTCTATTGAGTTCTCTTGTGTTACTCAATACAAGAGTTGTTCTATAGTCTAACTTTAAGGACTTTAGTTCATAACAATAAAGAGAAAAAATCAAAAATTGAAATAGTACTTGAGGATATACATTAATTATAGATAAGGAAATTGGTTGGAATAGTTGGCAACTGTAGAGTTTGTCTTTAACAACAAAGTAGATACATCTACAAAGTTATTACTATTCAAAGTTAACTATGGAAAAAAACTAAGGATGGACTTTAAGATTAGAAAAAAGAAGCATATGAAAGTGGAAGAGTTTGTAAAAGAGATGAAAGAGATATATGAAAAAGTAAAAGTAGTATTGAAAAATCACAAAAGGAAATGAAAAAATATGTAGATAAAAATAGGAATAAGACAGTTCAGTATGAAGTGAGAGATAAGATGTTGAGTATGAAGGATTTGACATGGCAGATGAGGAATAGAGAAATGAAGAAGTTGATGGAGAAATTTATGAGGCCACATAAAATAAAAAAAATTATATCAGAAAATGTAGTAGAGTTGAAGTTACTAGTATCAATGAAAACTCTCCTAGTAGTTAATATGAATAGGATAGCATTATATCAGGAGTAGGTAGAGAAACAGAAGAAGATCTCATCTTCTCTAATAGAATCTATTAATAAATGGAGAAAAGAAATATGAAGTTGAAAAAATATTAAATAGAAGAGAAGTAAGAGAGAAGTTCAAGTATTTAGTTAGATAGAAGTAATATATAGTAGAAGAAGATACTTGGGAGGGATTAGAGAACTTAGGAAATATAATGGACTTGGTGAAGAATTTTAAAAAGAAGATTAGAGAAGAAGAAATAAAAAGAGTATAATTGAGAAAAGAGAAGAGAAAGAAAAAGACATTAAATCTAGAAGCAGAGATATTCAAAAGAAATAAATTACTAAGAAAGTATACAGCAAAAGTTTTATTTAGATAAGACAATGGGAAGTTTGAGAATAAATATTTGAAAAATTTAGAAAGAAGTTGGGCAAGATGGAAAGAGAAAGGGAGACAAGTTTTTCTAGAGGCAGAATCTTGAGAGAAGGATATTATCATAATATGTTTGAATATTAATAATTGATTTTTATTTTTATCTATTTTTCTTGATTTTTTTTTCTTTTAGATGGTAAAGAGATATATGATTATAGTAATATGATACATCATATAATGTAATGTTATAGGTCTGAAATATAGTAGAAGGAGCTAAAACAATGATATCAGAGATATGTTTGCCTTATAGTAATAGTATAGTAGACTCATAGTATCAAGAATAAAGAAAGTAGACTTAATATTTTCCTATTTTTTTTTCTCATTTTTATTTTCTTTTTGATTTATTTTCTTTTATTCTATTTTTAGAATTAGGGTTAGGGTTAGAGTGACAAGATCACACTGTCACACAGCAGGTCATATCAGATAACATGGTCACAAGTCACATGATGTATGGAAGAATATAGAAGGTTCTAGAAGGATGATATTATACAACATGTGATATACATGCCTTAAGGTATACACATGGTCGTTTAGGGTAGGCTAGAAATAGCTTGCACAGACCATTAGGTATTTGTATATAAGGTAGACAATCCTGTACAGAGTTCTCTATCAAGTTCTCTTATGTTACCACAATACAAGGTTCACTCTCTTAACCAATTCTAAGGTTTTCATAGGCTCCATTTCATGGCTTATAACTGTTGTGGTGACCACAAGTCTGTGATGACTCAAGGTAACTATTAAAACAACTGAGCAAAGTCTATGAGATATATAAAGTTTATAATCTCTAGGAGAATCCTAAGAGAACAGAATAAGAACTCATAAAGGCAACAGCTATTCTAAGTACTACTAGAATATATTCCAATCTAGTAGAGCAATACTCACATAATCAAAAAATAATTGCATTCAGATAATTAGAAACTCTAATAAAAGCATTTAGAAGGTCAGCTAAGAGAAAAAAAGGTTCTTAGAAGCAACACATGGAATAGAACCATATTAGAACACTAGACAATACTCAATGAGGTTCAATGGTAAGATGCAGCAGTATTATAAGGTTTGGTAGTATTCAGAGATCACTAACTAATGAGAAGTGGAGACTCTGTGTAGTTTAGTTAGATATCTATTGTTATGAAATGCTTTGAACACTAACATTTTTCTTTTTCTTTTATTTATTTTTCTTGATTTTATATTTCTTTTCTTTTGATTTTTTTTTCTTTTTCTTTTTCTTTTTAGTAATGATGAAGAGGCACATGACATTACAGTCACATGACATGTCACATGATGTGACATCATAAGCCTAGAACATAGTAGAAGGATCTGGAAGATAATATCAGAACACATATATACAACATGGTGGCCTTAAGTAAGAAATGAGGCAGATATGAGGATGTAGTACAGACCATGTGTATTTTGTATATATAGGACTCTAATTTAGCAGAGACTCCTTGTTGAGTTCTCTTGTGAACTTCCCACTTGATATCCAACTTAAGAGATTTACTGCTTGTGTGATCATTTGTCTTTTTGATAAGTGGTTGCTACAACATCTGTAATGTTTGTATACTATAAGGGCTAATCTCCTTACATTCACTCTCTCTTTTAAATTGCTGCAACTTAAAGAAATAGTATAAAAGGATCAAGCTTTTCATTCAACTATTTATTGTGCTCAGCTAAACAAGCTCTCTCAACTTTATATCTTATAGGCTTTTCTATAGCTCTCCAAACTCTATTACAATTTCACATTCTCAAACACTACCATCAGATTCACAAACTTTGCTGCCATAGATTCAAAACCCTATGCTCACATCTTGTTTCTCTCTAGATCTTCAATTCACCACTCTTTATTACTTCAAATATTCTCTTCTTTTTTAGATAATGTTCTAGATATTTCAACTTAAGTTTCTAACCATCTACATACTATTATTCTGATGATTAGCTTAGTATTGTTCTACTAGATTGTAATAAATAGTAGAGTATTTAGAACATGAGCCATCTTCAGAAGATCTTATTTTCTTTTTATTTTTGACTTAAGATGAAAGGGTAACATGATATCACATGTAATGGTCACCCAAGTCATAAAGTGTGAAACCTGTCACAAGGTTGTTATATATGTCATGGTTATAGTCATACAATCAGATAATACAAAGAAAGTCATAAAAGATTCTGGAACAAATGATATTATACAACATGGCAATAACATGTTGACCTTATAGCAAGCATATGCACTTTAGGATAGGATAGTTGTAATGTTCACATAGACCATAGTCTGTGGTATATAAAATAGACTAGTTTGTACTTGGAACTCTATTGAGTTCTTTTGTATTACTTAATACAAAATTAGTCTTTTATCTTTACTCAAAGGCTTAAGTCTTAACAATTCCATTCTTTTAGATTTTTCTAAAAATGAGTAGTATTTGGTCATTAGCTACTAAAATATAATCTTAGATTTCTCTAAAAATTATAAACTTGATATAATTTCATGGACTTTGCTCAGTTATTCTAATAAATAATAACTGGGAAAAACTTAATAGTTGAAAACTCAACTGTTCAAATGAATCACAAAGCTTGGAGTTCAGCTCTACTACTCTATCTAACATGAATATATCTGAAATATTGTGGCAACTACTAGTCAAAAGACCAATAACAATATAAGCAATAAATCTCAAGGCAGATATCAAGTGGTGATCATAAGAGAACTTGACAAGAAGTTTCTGATATATTGCTACCCTATTTATATAATAGATACATGGTCCATACTAACAATAAATAACCCTACCCTAATATCCATGTATTAGCTATAAGTATACTATATGTATATTATAAAATAAACATACCATTAACATACACCTTAATATCATTCTTCTAGTTCTTTCTCCTAGAGTCTAGGCTTATGACCTCACATCATATGACATGTCATGTGACTATAGTCACATACCTCTTTCTCATCAAATAATAGAAGAAAAATATTAATGTCCAAGCATATTATAATATAAAATATTCTTCCAAGAGTTTTTTTCTAAGCTAAAGTCTTTTCACTTGACCAGATATTAATATTGTTATAGTATAAGAAGACCAAGCTTTTTATCTAACTATTCATTATGCTTAGCCAAGTCCCTTTAACCATATGTCTTACAGACTTTTTCATAGTTCTCTCAAACTTTAGAACTCTGGGGTTAGGGTTGGAAGTGATTGGTCACACTGTCACATCAGTCACATTTGATGGTGTGGTCACAACATTAATCACAGAACTTGAGAGAAGAAAGTAGAAGATTTTGAAACAAAATGATGTCATATAACATGGACACCATATGTTGGCCTTATGCGTTATACATAGTCATTTAGGGTAGGGTGCACAGTAGATAGTATGGACCATCTGTACAAGTATATAAGGTAGACTATTTTGTAAAGAGCTCTCCATCAAGTTTTCTTGTGTCTTCTCTAATACAAGAGTTTGACTTTTATTCCACTCTAAGGATTTAAGGTTATAATATCTACAGCCTTTGATTCATTACTTTAAATATTCCCTGTCTTTTTAGGTAATATTTTAGATACTTCAACTCCAGTTCTGAACTATTTGTATACTATCATTCTAATGTTACCTCAGTATTGTTTTATTAGATTACAATGGATAGTAAAAGTATTTAGGATATTAGCCACCTTAAGAAATCTCATTTCATTCTCTAAAAATGAGTAGTACTTAGTTATTAGTTACTGCAATATTTTTCTGAAGATTGTAAACTCTATATAACTCTATAAACTTTGCTCAATTGTCCTAACAGCTAGTAGCTGACCAGAATCTTCTCAACTTCATATTTTTCTTGTTTGTTAATGATGATAGTATCTAGAGAAGAGTTCAAATATCTGCTAGATATTGGGTTCTTAAATGCAGTAGTTAGCTTGATAGTATTGAATACTAGATATAATCTTTTCATTGTAGATAGAAGTTTTAGATAATAAGTCCTACTCACTTCTCTATTACATAAGGTCCAAGATGTCTATATAACAGTTTGGCTGAGAGGTACATAGTATAAATATTTATAAAGTGTCATATACAAGTCTACTTGTCCAGAAATACATTCCTGTAGTGAAGTCACCTCCAAATCATACAAGCCCACCTTCTATGGTGGCCATCTTTCTTGCAATATATCTTATAGTGGTGCTGAAATCATCTGGGTATTCTGTCTTCCATGGTGGGGATACTCCTATTCAACTCGGTCTTCTATGATAGAGTTACTCCTGTCAGTGTCTCAATACTGAAACCTCTGCTTGGAGTAATAGGGGTTTTACCACTGAAACCCCGAGCATTTCCTAAACTATCAGTTTGTATATAAGACTAGTAGTTATATTGTAATTCGCTAGTCTGATAATCAACAAAGATAATCTCTTATTGAACTCAATTTCCGGTATTCAATGGCAACACACCATTCAGCACTCACTCCCATCACAGGCTTTTTCCCAACATCTGAAGTTGCAACCACGCGATAGACAGACGGCACAGCACATAAGTTGAAGCCAAGGTTGTTCCACAAGTCTGCTCATTTCTGAGTCTATTCTGTGGACTTCTACCCCAGTGTGAACCGCACCTGACATGAAGTCAGAATATATCTTGTTACCAAGCTAAAAAACTAAAGCTAGAATTTGCCTTTGATTATAGTGTAGTATTATGTCTTTCTATGATTTGTGAATGGCAAACTTCTAGTCCAAACTTTATCTACTTTGTGAATTTTAGAATGTTTTCTAGCTTTTATCAGTATAGTTTAAAGAGATGTACACAAACTTAAAGTAGGACTACCTACTCTTAAGTTTATACATTGTTTATGAGTCTATCTTATCTTAATTATAAAACAAATATATTATAGTCATTCTCTCTGATATCATTGTACTAGAATATTTTACTATCTTCTAGACCTATGATATTATTTTATGTAACATAGTCATATGCCATTGTTATGTGATCTTCTATTACTAAATAAGATAAAATAAAACTATATTAAAATATTAGAGTTTAAAGACATATTATAATACATTACTGAGTAAAGGCATGAACATAATTATCATATTAGAACTCTATTATATGTCAGAGTTGTAAACAATAGACTTTATTTTACTTTATTTTATTATTTTATTTTATTTTATTTTACTTTTCTTTTAACTCAAGATTAAGGTTTAGTGTGATATCATACATGAATGTCACAAGCTGTCACACATTGGTCACAAGTCATATATCACAGAAGAGCATAGAAGATTCTAAAATAATAATATTATATTATATATTAATAGCATGTAGTATATAGGGTAGACTAGATATAGTATAGCATAGAAGCCTAGCATATATAAGTAGAATATATTGTACTTAGGAACTCTATTGAGTTCTCTTGTATAAATTCTATATAAGATTTATTTTGACCAGTCACTAAGTCTTAAGTTATAACACTATAAGTAGGAAGTTGTACCAGCCACTTTGTTTCTCATTCACAAATAGTCAGAAGTATTGATCTAGTTTCTAATTGATATGCTCTGTTTGTTTATCCAATATGGAATGTTAAGTTATGAATAAAGTAATCTCAATATTTAGCATGTATTATAGTTTCTGATCATATTTCAAACTTTGAAATATGTCCAAGACATATATGACTTCAATATAACATCAAATCCCCATAGTTATTTGGCTTATTTTGAGTCAAAATCCATGGTCTGTCAGACATGTGAAGCTTGGACACTAGTTTCTTTATTTAATTTCTTTTTTTTCTTTATACTTTTATTTTTTTGATTTTGATTTAGGATTAGGATTAGAGTGATGTCATAATCACACTGTCACACATTGGTCCCATCAGATGACATGGTCATAGTAATGGTCACAAGTCACAAGGTCACAGAGAAGGATGTAGAAGGTTCTGGAAAGATGATATTATACAATATATATAAAATACATGTTGATCTTAAGGAGAACACATGGTCATTTAGAGTAGGTTAGAGAAGTAGTAGCATGGACCATGGTAGTTTAGTATATAAAATAGATGATCTTATACAGAGTTTTCTGTTGAGTTCTCTTATATTAACCCTAATACAAGGTTTCTTTCTTTGATCAACTCTAAGGTCATTAAATCATAACATGATCATCTTTATCTATTTCTATCATCTAATTATCTTCTTCAAACTCCACAAAATTACTTGGACTTTACATGAAGTTTTCTCCTCTCTAATCTGAATTCTTATTTAGTATTTCACTACTGAAATAACCACTCAGAGATCTGTTTTAATTACTTCTTTTGTTACTTTATATATTTAAAGCTGGTGATTACTTTATAATAGCTAGTCTGATAATTGACTAAAGTTAATGCTAAATCCCTAGTGTCAATGGTGACACACTTTACTCCTCTTCTTATAACTTCTTTTAAGGCCATTCTCTGAAATTGTGATTATGCAGCTTGTAGAAGACATAACACATAAGTTAAGACCAAGGTCATTTCAACAAGTCCACATTACTGAGCTCATTGCATAGAGTTTCCACACTCTATATATCTTTGAGCTAACTTTGTGGGCTTTTGCCTTCAAGTATAAACTATGCCTAATATTTCTTAGTAAAGTGAATAACAAACTATAGTCCTCAATTCAAGACTATGTATAGATAAGCTATGTAATTTTCAGATATGATATAAAAAGAGCCTTATAGTATCTTTTATGGTAGCAGTCATATGTATTAGAATAAAATGAGTTCTTTTAGATACTAAATTGATCACTATCATTACTGTATCAAACCTCATAAATTCTAAGAGTTTGATAACAAAGTTTATGTTTATAGTATTTTATCTTATATCTCCCTTCTAAAGTTTTCTTTCTCCACTATATCCAACTTCTCTTATTGTCTTACTTCTACACTCAGTCTTTTCTCAGACTCTGCTACTGCTTTCTTTGCATTTTCTAAGTTCTTCTCTTTTTCTCATATATCATTTTCTGTTGTAAACCTCTTTTATTACACCAAATACTTCACTACTCCTCTTATTTTTCTTTTATTTAGAATTTTTTCTACCTTCCATTCTTCAATTCTATTTATCTTTACTAGTTTTATTTCTTCTGCTTTTTGTCTTTTCACTTACTCTCTATATCTTACTACTCAACTTACATTTACAACTGGATGAATTCTTATTGAAGACAGCACTTGTAACTTGATCACATTGGCAAAAGCTACCTTATTAATAATATATAAACCAAAATATTAATCTACTAGCTTTCTTGACAGTCTTTTCTTGAACACCAAGTTTTTTATACTTAACATCACTTTGTTACCCTTTTTCTATTTTTCAACTTTATTTCTCCTCCTGTCTGCTTGTCACTTTATTTTCTCCTGTGCCTTTCTTAATACCACTCCAGCTTTCTCCTAAATCTTTTTATTCTCTCTACAAATTCTGTTGCTTTTTCTACATTTTCTTTTTTCATGATATTTACTTCTATTCTTAACCTCCTTCTATAATTTATCATAAAGAAAGATACTTTGGTCACTGAATGTGTTATGTTGTTTACTATAAACTCAGCTATTGCTAGCTATTCTAGCCAATTCTTTTGCCTATGATCAATGAAGAATTATAAGCATTGTTCCAGTTTTTAATTCATTTTTTCTGTTTGACCATCAGTTTGTGGATAAAATGATATTAACAACTTCATTTCAATTCCCAACATTTTATTCAACTCCTTTGTTAGTTCCACTGCAAACTGTGGTCTCCTATCTGACACCACACTTTCTGGTAGCCCATGCAACTTCTATATGTTATCTTTAAACAACCTTGTCAATCTCTCTGCTAATGTTCCTTCTGTTGTTACTACAAAATGTATCATTTTGGACAACCTATCATAAACTACTAAGATTGTATCTTTCCCAGCTACTAACAGCAATTTAGTTATAAATTCTACTATCAAGTGTGTCCATAGTTTCTCTAGTATCTCACTCAACTTCAGCTTTCCTACTAGTACTTCCATCCTATTCTTCATCCTCTAACATATATTACAACCATCTACATATCTCTCTACATTGTTTATTATTCCTGGCCACCAATAATTCATTATCACCAGTTCTGTTGTCTTTTATCTTTCTCTATGTTCTGCTACCAGTACATCATAATACAACCAGATGATTTCTACTCTCAATTCTTCATCCTTTGGAATGTATACTTTTCCTTTCTTCAACACTAAATCTCCCTCTATCTGCTATTTATCTCCTTGCAATATCTTAACTTCCACCTTCTTCATTTCCTCTACTACTCTAACTACCTCTCTAACTATCTCTTCATCTTTACCTCTTGTTATTTTTATTTTTTCTAGTATATCTGCCTCAGGTCCTTCTATTACTACTTCTATTAAACTATAAATCCATTGTTCTTTAATTAAAGTCTGATTATTATTATCATTTTCAGTTCCTACTTTCCAATCTAGTCTCTTACTAAGTCTATCCACTTTTGTGCCTAGCATATACTTCAGAGTGAGATGAAACCTCAACAAATACAATGCCCAGTGAGCTTGTCTTTAGTTCAACTTTTGTGTCTTCATAAAGTATTCCAAATTCTTATAATATGTTCAGACCTCAAACTTAAATTTTGCACCCTTTAAAAAATGTCTCTATTTTTCCAATACTCTTATAACTGCCAACATATTCTTGTCATGAATTTCATAATTTCTTTCTATCTCATTGAGAGATTTTGAAAGAAATGTCATCAGTCTCCATCTTCTATCTTTGCATTCTATAGATAAAACATCTTCTGTCACATAGTCTAATGCATCTACTTCCATCCTCATTTTTTATCTAAATTTGGTGCTGCTAACACTGATTCTTTTGTGAACCTCTTTTTCAACTCTTACAACACCTTCTCTTGCTTTTCTGTCCAATCCCATTTTCAATCTTTTTTAACTAGATCATGCAGTGTTCTGACTATCACTGTGAAGTCTTTGATAAATTACTGATAATAATTAGCAAGTCCTAAGAACTTCTGTATGATTTTCACTCCTTTTGGAGTCAGTCATTCCAAAATACTCTTTATATTTTCCTTCTCTATCTTAATTTTCTCTAGTCTAATTACTACTCCTAAGAATTCTACTTCCCTAACCTTCCACTTGCATTTTTCAGATTTTACATATAGATTATTGTTACACTAGAAAATGCTTTTTCACAAAAACATGTAATCTTCTAAGATTTTGAGCATATAAGATCTCTTTAAAAGCATTAGTGAGAAGACCTTATACTCTTAGATAATGCCTCAGGTTCTCTTGACCAAACAGCAGCTGAGAGGTGGTGTGGTAGCTGTTAACCAAACCAGATCCTGAGTAGAAGAGGTCTCTAGGAACAATGAATGCTACTCATAAACAACTAGCTACAAACTGTAGGTATTCATGAGAGAGTTTTACCAAGTTACACATATTTGGATGGTTAAATAATACAGGTACCTGTCAAATCAGAAGCTGGCAGAGTTTAGAATGAAGGAACAACAAGAAGCAGCCATGAAGACAGAAACAGGGAAAATAGAATGAGCTTGAGCAAGCAAAGATTGTTTATTGTATTAATGTTGGGTTACAGATGAAGAAACAGTAATGTGCTTGTGAGGCCTTAGAGAGCTTTATCATGGTTTCAGGCTTCATTCTCCAGTTTCATTCTTTGTATTTTTAGACTAATACATAAGCTACAAGTGGAGAGGAGTAAAAGAAAGAACCTCTATCTGAATATTCCCACTCAAGAGCAGTTTTAACTTCTATTTTATCAAGTCAGTATTATTAGTACCTGTTATCACTTTCAGACAAGTTTCAGAGAGTTCTAGCAGTATAAAAAAGGCTAACAAGGTGAGTATCAGTTAGTATCTTCAGTTGTAAGATTTAACTTAAGAGATATCTTTGGAGTATATTATCTAGGATAGATAATGTTGTTGGAGGCTCTTAAGAAGCTTTGCAATCTATTTACTAATTTTTCCAAAGAAACTTGTTACACAGTGTAAGGTTTACTGTTTAAGAGTATGTTAGCCAGAGAAAGCATTCATAAGCAGATAATACTTGTATATTCCTTTTAATATCCTTCCTACTTTCATCCTTTCATATTCATAAAAGTCCTTTTAAAGGTTTTATATGCTCTAATCATTCTCTATATTATTGTTTCTATATTTTTGATTCCTAACACTAATAATACTCTCTTTGAATTTTTTAGTGTGCAGTTAAAAGCTAGTATCACATAGTTCTTGTTGCACCTTAGCATAATTTCTTTTCTGCTTGACCTCTATCATTATTTTCCACCAATATCCTTACTACCTCTCCCACCACTTCATTATGACCTTCTTCATCCTCTATTTTTACTATTATATCATTGATAAAACTCACTACTTCTCTAGTGTTAATTAAATTACAAAAGATCTCATTCATTATAGTCTGGAATGTTGCTAGTAAGTTCATTAGTCCAAAGAACATCACTGTAGGTTCAAATGATCTCTCTAGAGTTATAAATGTTGCCTTTCACTTGTTTCCTTCCTTTATTCATACAATATTATAACCCTATCTCAAGTCCAACTTTGTAACTTTTTTCATACCTATATTTTCTACTATGTCCAAAATTAAGGATAAAGGGTAATTGTTTTTTATAGTTTATTTATTCAAATATCTGTAATCCTATACCATCCTCTTCTTACCATTCTTCTTTCCTATGAAAAACACAGATGCTATTTGAGGAGACTTCAAAAGTCTAATATATTCCTTTCTTAATTGTTCTTGAATAAACTCATGCACCTCTTTCCTCTCTTTCTTTAACAGCAGATATACCTTCTCTTTCTTTGACACAAACCCTTTCTTTGTCTCTATTGCATGTTCTCACATCTTCTTTACTAGTATCCTCTCACTTGCATTTTTCTCAAATATATAAATCTACTTATGAAACCTCTCTGGTTGTCATATATCAAGTCCACCTGTTTGGAAGATATATCACCATAGTAATGCTGCCATCCCAATATCTATAAAACAAGCTTGTCTTCCATAATAGTTACCCTTCTTGCAACAATTTGAATATCTAGTCTTTTATGATAGAGATATTCCTATTGAACTCAGTCTTCCATAGCAGAGTTCTTCTATCTTACTCTTGTCAGTGTCTCACTACTGAAATCTCCACTGGAAATAATACACCAAAACCCCAAACATCTCCTATATTTCTGATCTGTATATAAGACTAGTAGCTATACTGTAATTTATTAGTCTGATAATTGATAAAGATAACTCTTATTGAACTTGATCTCTAGTATTCAACAGTAACACACCAAATCAGTACTCACTTTTATCATAGACTTCATCTATTTATCTGAAGTTGCAACCATATAGCAAATAGGTGATACAGTATATAAGCTGAAACCAAGGTCATTCTAACAAGTCTGCATTACTAAGCTCTTTTCACAGAGTCTACATACTCTGCACATCCATGAGCCAACTCCATAAACTTCTGCCTTCTAGTGTGAACTACATCTAACAGTATTATCAGACTCCCAAGTCTGCTATTGCTTCTGAGCAGATATATCTGCTAAATTCTCTATCATAATCTTATCTGTAAAAGAACTCATTTTACACTTCAAAGTTTAATGGCCTTCTCCTACTGTAACTCTTTAACCTATTTAGAATCAACTCCAGTCTCACTGCTTGAAACACTCTTCAATATAATTTCATGTTTCAACAATAATCTTGCTGGGACATATTTGCAAAACACCTTATAATACTTGAGATATATCCATTAAAGAGGCTGATCATCTCCAATGTTGTGGCAACCACTAGACACAAAGTTCAATAATCACACAAGGCAGTAAAGCTCTTAGTAGACTATCAATGTGGGGATCACAAGAAAACTTGACAAGAAATCTCTGCTAAATTGTTATTCTATTTATATAAATTACATATGGTCTATGCCACGAATAATTACTCCTGCCCTAATGTTCATACATCATCCATGAGTGCACTATGTGTATCCCATGAAGTAGCTGTGCAGTTAACATGCTCCTTAATATTATCCATCTAGACCACTTCAGTCCATTCTAGACTTTATGACATCACATCATGTAACTGCAGTGTCACATGCCTCTTCATTGTCATTATTGAATATAATAAAGGAAAAGTAAATTCAAAGTAAAGTCCAATATAAAATCCTGAAGAATATATAAAGAATATTACTGCTTCATTCTTTACTGTATCATAACATCCAAGATCTCTAATCTATACTATTCAATCTGCCCAAACAGTTTCACCTGTTCCCAGACCAAGTATTATCCTTGTAGACAATGATCCTAATTAAGAAGATGCTTTACTACTAATCTAATAACTAATAGACCTAATTCTTTTACTTACTTATAGTCAAAATCCCATTACAGTGATAATACTAATGAACAATTGGCTGACATACTTGGTTGGCTTGCAAACACACTTACTGCTAATCAAACTTCTAGTCCTAATTCTAATTCAAGAGAAACTTAAGCTTGTATCTCCAATACTTTTAGTGGTATTGAACCTAACAAGCTTAATAATTTCTTATTTTAATGTCACTTTTATATCTGCACTAATCCTGCACAATTTGATATAAATATTGTGAAAATTAATTTTATAATGACCTATCTCACTGGAGTTGCTTAAGAAGACCAGGGTATTCTGCAAAACTTGCTCTCTGACTGAAACCTTTTTATTGATGAATTACATTGACACTTTGGTCTTTTAGACCTTATTAATGAAATAGCTACTATGCTGGATAACCTTTATATGAAGCTCAGTGATAAGATTTCTACTTATAATATGGATTTCATATGCTATGCCTCCTAATTAGGTTGGGAAAATAGTATTTTATACTACTACTATTACTAGAGGCTTCCCAATCAGATCTAGGATCCTATCTCTATCTAGGAACAAGATAAACCTATCTTATTCTAGGACATGTATGCTTTAACAATAACCATTAATCATTGCTATTAAGAATGTAACCACAAATATTATTATGCTAGATAGACAAAAAAAAGAGGTTCTTGAGTCTTACTCCTAGAAGTAAGATAAGACTTCCACTACTAGTAATAGTGCAGTGCATCCCTTCCAGAACAAAGCAAATACATTTTCAATAGCTTTATTTGCCAAATTATCTTCTTCCAATATGTTATTCCTTACTTCCAAAAAACAATTTAATTCTTTGTAGATGGACCTCTCTTCCAAGTTGGCTAACAATAGTAAGTTGACCAGCAACGAGTACAAGAAACATCTTAAAAATAACCTATATTTCTATTGTGGTGTAGGAGACCACAAGTTAGACTTCTGTTCCAAGAAGCAGACCACAGTCACTTTGAAAGACTATAATGCTTTAGTAGCTACAAACCTTTTTACAGCTGTTTTTGAGAAACTCTCAAAAAAATAGAGAGCAATTCCTAGAACTCTATACAGACTGAGGGCCACATTGAACTTCCTTGTATAGAAATAAGTTCTATCCAACTCAATGCATCTGCTCTTTCTAATTTTCACTCTCTTTTTGTTTCTCTTACTTCTCTCTTGATTCTTGGTTAGGATCACCTTAATAAAATCCTATTCCAAGCTCTAGTCAACTCTAGGTCTACCTATTGCTTTGTAGACTCAAAATTTGTAAATAATTATCACTTGAAGATATTTACAACACTGCCAGTTGTCCTCCATCTATTTGATGGTTTATCAAATAGCACCATCTCTGAAATTGCTAACTTGCCCATAATTTTTCACACTGGTAATTGTATAACTCTAGACTTTTATGTCACTCTGCTTGATTTTTCCTGCTCTTTAGTTCTTGAATATAACTGGCTTACCCAACACAATCTACTGATTGACTGGATAAATGAGTTAATAAACTTCTGTCCATCTTTGCACAAAAATCTTACTCCTTCTTATATTGCAGCTAATATACTATTAGTATCTCTGACATCTTCTGACATCTCTCTGCAACCATCAGATTCTAATAATTCTAAAAAGAACTGCAAGTTAAACAAGTTCTAGTCACTGAGCTATGTAATATATGAATGTTCACAACTAAGCCATATGATTTGTCAAGTTTCCATACCTACATCTGAGACCTCTATATCTATCTCTAAGCAACCCAACATTACTATCATTGGTGCTGTAACATTTATGTACATATCAAAACTTCTGAGCTCTAACAAGTTTCAACTCTATCTTTACTCTTCAAACATTTAGACCAACTCCACAAAGCTTGCAGAGACTTCTGGCCTTTCTAATATCTCTTCCAAGCATCATGAATTTGCTGATGTTTTTAGCAAAACCAAGGCTGAAGTTCTCGCTTCTCATTATTCTTATAACCTTCAAATTAATTTGAAAGAAGATACTCAACCTCTAGTTAGCCCTATATACTCTCTTTCAGCATCTAAACAAGAGGCTCTAAAGAAGTTTATTGAGGAAAACCTTAATACAAGTTTCATTTGACCAACTTCCTCTCTACATAGTACACTAGTCTTATTTGTCAAGAAGAAAAATAGTTTACTATGCTTCACTTCTGTAGTTTTAACCATATCTCTAAAAAGGATTGCTATTCATTCCTTCTTATCTCTGATCTACTAAACTCACCTTGCAAAGCTCAGGTATATATATGACAAATAAGCTACTCACTGGTTGTGATACTTGAACTTAGTGGTGTTTCAGAGGTTCAGTATAAGGAGATAATGATAATAGGTGATGAGTAGTATCAACAGGAATAATTGATGTAAGATAATGTTATTAGGTTTGAGGTCTAGTCCTTAGATACAAAGGTATATATACAAAAGAGTGATGGTCTATGTTCAAGTTGTTTCCATCACATAATCAAAACTTGTATCTAATGGAAGCTGTTAGCTGTCAGGCTAATTTTAGAAGGTAACTAATTATGTTATTACATTGATATACTTGTATCTCTACCAATACTTATTGCTTTGAGATACATTATATGTCGTTGGAAATGGATTGATGAGCACTTTATAACACAAGTTTAATTGTGCAAATCCATTTAGCTGTTCATGAGATATTAGCAGACAAAGCTTTTACAGCTACTGATGACCTGATATCTCAGTTATTTGTTGTTGCTTTTATACATCCCACATATGTGTGGATAGCTCTCATTTGGGACTTTCCAGTGCAACTTGGTTTGTGAAAATCAGTCCGCTAGTTGTAGAGATATAAGCTGAATGAAGTTTGTGACAATATACAAAGATAGATCTTTACCATGCTTACTACTTGGTTTACATAGCTGATAGTGATAAATAGAAAACTACTTTTAGAATATATTACAAATCATTTAAGTAGTCTGTAATACTCTTTGGTCTTACTAATGCTTCTGTGGCCTTCCAACAATTTATAAATACCCTTTTCTCCAATTTTTTGGATGTCTGTACTATGATATATCTGGATGATATACTCATTTACTTAGACAACATGTTTGAACATTGTTAGTATATAAAGGAAGTACTCAACCACCTCTACAAGGCTGGTCTTTATGCCAAAGCAGAGAAATATGAATTCCACTCTGAGTTGGTAGAGTATCTAGAATACATCCTTTCTCCTTCTAATATTACTATGTTTGATAACAAAGTAAAGGCTGGCTAGAGCTCAAGAAAGTCAAGAATATTCAATCTTTTTTAGGTTTTACTAACTTCTATTACTGGTTTATCTTCAACTACTTAAACATTGTTATTCCATTGACACATCTTATCTGCAAGAATATTTTCTGGAAGTTTGATTTCTTTTGTCATAATACTTTCAACTCTCTCAAGAAGACATTCATCTCTACTTCCATTCTCACATACTGGATTCCTAATGCTTAACTCATTATAAGAACTGATACTTTAGAATATACTCTTACTACAACTCTTTCTATTGCAAATAAAAAAAATAAAGTTCATCTGGTTGTCTTTCACTCCCACACTTTTACTGTAGTTATTAAGATTGAGAAAAGTGGACTTAGTCTCTTTTTATTTTTCTTTCTTATTTTCATTTTCATTTCGATTTATTTTCCTTTTTTCTATTTTTAGAATCTAGGGTTAGGGTTAAAACCCACAAAATGCAAGAAGAAAGACATGGAAGGATAATGTCATATAATGTGTACAACACATGGTAGTTTAGGGTAGGCTAGAAAGACTTAGCATGGACCAAGCACTTTAGTATATAAGATAAAACAAATCCTGTACAGAGTTCTCTATCGAGTTCTCTTGTGTAAACCCTATACAAGGTTTCTTCTTCTGTCCAGCACTAAAGACTTAAGTTCATAATAGTAGTAGAGTTGAATTATGATATATATTTTAGATCATAAAAACCTTGAGTATTTTTCTACTACTAAGATATTGATCTGAAAGCAAACATTGTGGTCCAAGTATTTTTACTAGTTCAACCTTATCATTAGATTCCATCCTAGTTATCTTGGCACCAAACCAGATGCTTTCACTAGATAGTAGAATATCTACTCTAAAGAGAAGAATACTAACTATGCCACAGTCAACTCTCACAACTTCAAACTAATCCTTACTCAAGAACAACTTATAGCTTCTATATGAGCTACTTGTCAGGTGCAGTTCACACTGGGATGAAAGTCCACAGAGTAGACTTGTGGAATGATCTTGGCTTCAGCTTATTTACTGCGCCATCTGTCTGCCATATGGTCACAACTTCAGATGATAGAAAGAAGTCTGAAATAGGAGTGAGTGCTGATTTGGTGTATTGCCATTGAATATCAGAGATTGAGTTCAATAAGAATTATCTTTGTCAATTATCAGACTAGCAAATTACAGTATAACTACTAGTCTTATATACAAATAGATAGTATAGAAAATACTTGGGGTTTCAGTGATAAAACCCCTATATCCCAAGTGGAGGTTTCAGTGTTGAGACACTAACAGGGGTAACTCCATCATGAAAAACTGAGTTGAATAGGAGTATCTCTGTTATAGAAGACAGAATATCCAGAGGGTTGCAGCACTGCTATAAGACATGTTGCAAGAAAGGTGGCTACTATAGAAAGCAGGCTTGTATAATTTGGAGATGATATCACTGTAGGGATGTAACTTCCGGATGGGTGGACTTGCATATAACAAGTGCCTAAGAAACAGAAAAAGTTTAATACAAACTCCAAACTTTTATCAGAAATAACATAGGAAGGAATACTATGTTTGGAGAACACATGAAGAATGAACAAACATGTTAGGTCTACAGATGTGATAGTGTTATAAACAGAGATAAAAATTGCCTTCTTAGTGAGCTAGTTGACTATGGCTAGAATAGTGTTAAACCTGAAAGATGATGGGAGTTTTTTAGTGAAGTCCATAAAAATAGAATTCCATGGTCATTTAGGGATAGAGAGTTGCTTGAGAGATCTATATATCACAAATAAGATACTCACTGGTTGTGATACTTGAGCTGAATAGTGTTTCAGAGGTTCAATACAAGGGTATGATAACTGACAGATGATGAAAAGTATCAACAGGAATAATTGATGTTGTTAAGTCTGAGGTCTAGCCCTCAGACACAGAAGTATATATACAAAGAAGTGATGGTCTGTACATAAGCTATTTCTATTACATGATCAAAACTTGTACCTGATGGGAGCTGTTATCTGTCATAGCAGCTGTCAGGCTAATTTTAGAAGATAACTAATTATGTCACTATATTAATATGCTTGTATCTCTATGAATACTTATTGTTATGTAATATACCATATATTATTGGAAATGATTTGATAAGTACTTTCTAACACAAGTTCAATCATGCAAATCCATCTAGTCATTCATGAGATATTAGCAAACAAAGATTTTACAGTTACTGATGACCTGATATCTCAGTTGTTTGTTGTTGCTTTTGTACATCCCACATATGTGCAGATAGCCCTCATTTGGGGCTTTCCAGTGCAACTTAGTTTGTGAAAATTGGTCTACTAGTTGTGGAGATACAAGCTGAATGAAGTTTGTGACACTATAAGGCTTGTAATGTTATAGTTTAGATCACACACAAATAACACAGAACTTGGAGAATTGTTGTACATTAGTGTAGAGGCTGGGCTAGAAATATTTGTGGCAAACTAGTTTTAGTGTTTTGTTTTGACCAAAGTATTCAGTAAGGATGTGATCATAATTATACTGGAGAATACATGTATAGAAATTACTAGCAGATAGTACATAGATTCTGTTATTAAGATAAAGAAGACTATCAGAGTTCATATACTATTGGGCATTTGCAGAAATGTGTTTTGTAGCAATTGGGTTACTAGAAAGAGCTGAAAGAATATCTCAGTGCAGAGTACAGATCAACAACTGTAGCTACAAAACCAAAAGAGAAGAGAAGAATAGTAGTGTTATATACAAGTCCACCCATCTAGACGTTACATCACTGCCTTCTATAGTGGCCACCTTTCTTGCAACATGTCTTATAGCAGTGCTGCAACCCTCTGGATATTCTGTCTTCTATAACAGAGATACTCCTATTCAACTCAGTTTTTCATGATGGAGTTACCCCTGTTAGTGTCTCAACACTGAAACCTCCACTTGGGATATAGGGGTTTTACCACTGAAACCCCAAGTATTTTCTATACTATCTATTTGTATATAAGACTAGTAGTTATACTGTAATTTGCTAGTCTGATAATTGACAAAGATAATTCTTATTGAACTCAATCTCTGGTATTCAATGGCAATACACCAAATCAGCACTCACTCCTATTTCAGACTTCTTTCTATCATCTGAAGTTGTGACCATATGGTAGACAGATGGCGCAGTACATAAGCTGAAGCCAAGATCATTCCACAAGTCCACTTATCTCTAAGTCCAATCTGCAGACTTCCACCCCAGTGTAAACCACACCTGACAGTACTGCTCTAGACATGCAACTTTATTTTTACTTTAGACTATTATCCTGAAGGTAATAGACAAACCAAATACATGAACCAGATCCTTAAGCAATACCTCTGTGTATATTATAATTACCAGGAAGATAACTGGTCCAAATACCTATCTTGTTATGACTTAAAGCTCAAAGTGTTAAGCAATAAGACAACTCTTGTATTGAGTAACATAAGAGAACTCGATAGAGTTTCTAGTACAAAGTAGTCTACCTTATATACTACTACTCATGGTCCATGCTCACTGCTGTGCACCCTACTCTAATGACCATGTGTATGACATAAGGCCAACATGTGTTATCCATGTTGTATGATATCACTTTATTCCAGAACCTTCTACTCCATTCTCCTAAGTCTTGTGATCAGTCTTGTGACTTTGCCATCAACTTGTGACTGATGTAACAGCATGACTGATAAACCCTAACCTGAGTTGTTCTAAAAATAGAAAAGAAAAAGAAAAAAGAAAAATAAAGTGAAAAAAGAAAATAAAAAATAAAAAATGAAGTCTACCATCAACGATCTTGACATATCTCTTGTAGAGTTCTCTTACAACAATACTCTAAGTGCTACTACTGGTGTTTCTCTATTCTTTGCTAATAAGAAATATCATCCAAACATTACCATTCATTCTAGATGTGATATTACTTCCTCCTAAGCCTATAACTTTGCTATAGACCTTAATGAATTACAGAGTACTCTTAAAGCTGAGATCACTATAGTCCAATAGCATTATCAGAAGTCTACTAATGTATGACATTTTCCTATACCTAATTTCAAAGTAGGTGATAAAGTCTTTGTAAAGGCTTAGTTCTTTAGGACTACTTAGCTCTTAAAGAAGCTCTCCAAAAAATATCTCAGACCTTACAAAATTATTTCCTAATCTGGTACACTATTGTTTACTCTTTGTTTTTCAGAGTCTATGTGCTATGTTTATTCAGTTTTCCATATGTTTATGCTCAAATCTACTATATCCAATACTTTTCCTGAGAAAACACAGCTAGCTCCTATATTGGTAATGATTAATGAAGAATCCAAGTATGAGATCTCTCAGATAGTGGACTTCAAAATCAATTGCTGATAGATATGCAAGCTCTTATATAAGATGATTTGGCTAAAATATGAAGACACCAAAAACAAATCTGAGTGAATATCTATATCTAAGCTTACTCATGCTACTAATTTGGTATCTAATTTCCATATCCTAAATCCCACCAAGCCTGGTCTACTTTTATTGTCCTGATTATACTGGTACATGTTATCCCTAATCTCTGCACACTTTTAACAGGAATTATGATTATTTTTCTTAATATATTCTGTCTGTTTTTAACTTAACCTTAGCTTTCACACACTTTTCACAGAGTTTTTCTTTTTCTTTTTCTTTTCAAATTTTAAGACTTTAATTTCATTTCTATCCTCTGATTATTTTATAATTTTCTTACTTACATAATCAAAGACAGAAAAAAAAATCTCATTAGTAAGTATTCAAAAAAACAAAACCAGAATCCTAATAAAAGACTAATAATGGAGTTTCTTCCAATATCTCTCTCTGACTCTTCTTAGATTCTTTTTTGGACCTCTCTTCATCTCTGTCCTCTTCTTTATTACTACTTCATGAATCCTTCTTAAAACTATATTTTCAATAAACTTCAGCTCTAATTTTTGCTAATTAGGCCATATTTTCTCCTAATCCTTCACCAAGTTCTAGAGGAACTTTCTAATGTACCAGTACTCTTCAATAAGATCCTAGAGTGCCTATTCAACACTCTACCATAGATAAGAACTATTGTTTAGAAGATGGTGTTAAGGTAGGGAATATACTGCTACTTGATAGTAATATATCCAGTATATGTGAGAAAACAACTAAAAGAAAGAGAATTATTAGTAAATTAAAAGAAATAAAAAATTATCATTACTTGCCTTGAGTTGTATATTAGACAATTTTATCTAGTATATATATACCTCTCATAGGGATTATCATCCTCCATCTTTACTACAGTATCCCTATAGTACTTTTTTAGTTTCTTAGAGAACTGTAGTCTGGCCTCATTCTTTGAGAAGATATCAACTATCTCCTTATGTTTGGCTCCTGCAACCTGGAGGTTCTCAGTGCTTGCCATAAGTGTGATATTCTCAGCCAAAATCTCATTCCAGAGTTTCTTCAAATACTCCAGCTATTTTATTTTCTTCTTCTTCTTTACACACTTTCTCTTTTCAGCCTCCTCTTATATTTTAATCTCAACAACTTTCCTTATCTTTTGTGCAGCTTGCTTAATATGATGAGCTTTTGCTCCTCTTCATGTTGTTGCTGCATCTTTTGGTGCTACTGTTCAAGTATTTCAGCATTAGCTTGGGAAATATCTAAAGATAAAGAAAAAGATATAATAGTATAGAGAAAAGACAAAAAAATTTCTTTTTGTTGTATTATTGACCTAGGCACTATCACAGGTTCTTTAAATAAACTCAATAGAACTTCAAAAGCTTAGTTCTAAGGAGATAATACTATTATATGTTAAGTCTACCCATTCTAAAGATATGTTTTTATAGTAGTGATACAATAACCCAGATATCCAGTCTTCTATAACAGAAATACTCCTATCAAACTTGGTTTTCTATAGCAGAGTTCTTTTATCTGATCTCTGTCAATATCTTACCACTAAAACCTCTACTCAGAGCAATACACTAAAACTCTGAGCATCTTCTATATCTTTGACTTGTATATAAGACTAGTAGTTACACTATGAAGCCAAGGTTAATTTAACAAGTCTACATCATTGAGCTTATTTCATGGAGTTTCTATACTTTACACATCTCTGAGCCAATCTCATAGGCTTTTGCCTCCTAGTATAAACTGCACCTAATAATATACTATTGATATATAATATGATATTATTGCTCTGAAACCTTCTATATTATTTTGTAATATGTGATTATATAACCATGACTTGTAACTGTGTCATATAACAGTTTGTGATAATCACATGTAATATTATACTAACCTCTAACTCTAAGTCCAAAAATAAGAAATTAAAATTAAAATTAAAATATGAAATGAAATGAAAATAATAATAATTTAAGTTTACCATCTTTAACTCTGACAACCACTATCATTACTATCACCATCACCTATTAATTCTCTCTCTTTTTATAACAATATGAGTTAATTCAATGTTAATCAACTTTTGGAGCAGATAAGGATATAGCAAGAGCAAATGGCAGCACTACAACCAATTATTATGGAAAAAGGGAGAGTAGATGAATCCAACACATGGTTCCATATAGAGATGGCCAAGCTACTGATATTTAATGGAGAAGCAAGTAAGATAGTAGAATTTATTACAGTATACAGGTTATACTTGAGAATGAGAATAAGAGAAGTAGGAGTAAAGAAACAAATTCAATAGGTATTATCACATGTATAGAGAGAATCAGCTGATGTGTGAAAAGAAAATCTGTTAGAAGATTTAGAATTAGAAAAAGTAAAATTTGAATTAGTAAGGGAATTTTTAATGAAAATAAAGAAAAAATTTGGTAGAGGAGATGAGGAGTCAGTCAAATTGGCTGAACTCAAAAAAATAAAATAGAGAGGGAAGACTACAAAGGAGTTTATTCAAGAATTTAGAAGAGTAGCTAGAGAGAGTAGATATGAAGAGAAAGCATTAGTAAAAGAATTCAAGAGAAGAATAAACAGAGTGACCAGAAGGAAGTTGATAGAGGTAGAAAAATCTCCAACTAGTATTGAGCAGTGGTATGAGCATGTTACTAATCTAGATACACATTGGAGAAAAAGTCAAAAAAAGGAAGAAAGGAAAGCAGAAGTCAGAGGCAGAGACAAATAAACATGAGGAGCAATCAAGAAAGGTTTAGATCATGTCTACCTCTATTTTAGTTATGGCCCAGGAGACAAGAAATACAGCAGATGCTAACAGGGCTTGCTCTAATAAAAGGGGTATAAAGAACAAATACAGTGGTAGTCAGAAACTCCCTGCAATGACCAGAAAGAAGTAGAGGG